>JAQZBX010000507.1:0-107364 GCA_029593785.1 Cabassous unicinctus | reverse complement strand
TTAAAAATAAACACCCAAATAGAAAAGAAAGAAACAAGGCACTTAAATGTTCAGCATCCCTGTCATTAAAATTGCCTGGAGCCCTCTATATTATGCATGATTCTAAGAAGAGCATTTTTCACCTCTTTGTTCCTAAGACTATAAATGAGTGGATTCAGCATGGGGACCACTATAGTATAAAACACGGAGGCCACTTGATCACTTCCCAAAGAGTAGGACTTCTTAGGTTTTAAATAAGTAAAAATTGTAGTGGCATAAAAGATAGTTACTCCCAGGAGGTGGGAGGCACAAGTAGAGAAAGCTTTGTGCTTTCCTGAAGTGGAATTAATTTTCAGGATATTAAACAGAATGAACACATAGGAAACAGTGATTGTGATAAGAGACCCCACTAGGTTTAAACCTGCGAAACTCATTACCAGGATTTCAGTATCATGAGTTTCAGTGCAGGACAGGGCTAAAATTGGGGTTGTGTCACAGAAAAAGTGATAGATTACATTCGATTTACAGAAATGCAAACTGCTAATGCAAATAACAATAGTTAATGATTCTGTAAAGCCAATCATAGAGGACACAGTGATAAGGGCATAGCAGAGTCGCCTGGACATAGCAATCTGGTAGTGAAGAGGATTGCAGATGGCTACATAGCGGTCATAGGCCATAGAAGAGAGAAAGAAAGTTTCAGTGACAACCAAGAAGATAAAAAAAAAACATCTGAGTAAAGCAGCCCGTGAATGAAATATATTTAGTGGAAGTCAGTAAGTTCTCTAAGGTTTTAGGTGTGACGACCGTTGAGTAACTGAGATCAAGGAATGACAGGTGACTGAGGAAAAAGTACATGGGAGTATGAAGCTGGAGATCCAGGTGAATTATTAATATCATACCTGCATTCCCCAGCCAGGTAATCATGTATATCAGGAAAAATAATATAAAGAGGAATTGTGGAATATCTTCAGATTCTGTCAATCCCAGAAGGATGAAATCAGGAACATTTGTGTCATTCTTACTTCCCATAGTGATCAACTACTGTAAACTATTGAGAAATCAAATGTGAAACTTAGCATGAATGAGTAGAAAATAGTTTGTTTTTTTAAAAAATAGGAATGATTGGCATTTAAAATAAAACTAGCTTAGTGATTTTAAAAATTCTTAATAAAAAGTAATTGTCAAAATATGACTGAAAAATATTTAATTCACTTGCCAAATATAAATTTGGTATAAATCATTTTTGGATATTTTATATTGGAAATTCATATATATTGCATGATTAGAATTTTTTGACACTTTTATGAAACTTCCCTGCATTTATTAATATTAAAATATTATATAGTAGTTATCACTGTTGTACACATTTTTAGATGAGCAAAAGGGCATGGAAAATTCAGTAACTTATCCAGAATCTGAATGATTAAGTATTTTGGTACTGTGATTCTACCAAGGTTGGTTAAGTCTAGAGATCATGTTCATAACAGTATATTCCTACGTACATTTAATTTCAGAAAAAAAATCTACTTATGTAAAACAATGATAGAGAGTTTTAATTCTTTCTTTACTGTTCTTTTATATCCAATATTATTTAATACAAATGACAGATCAGAAATTAAATCCTTAGATGCATTAAAATTATAGAGAACACATTACTATGAATTTTCAGAAGATAGGTTTTTTAACAGATTATATAATCAAAATTCTTCCAAAAATTTTATTATCAATATATATTCATTTTTATATATTTGATGGCTTGATTCCACCAATTCCATATTTGCATTTCTACAAAATATGACATTACTTAGGTTATGCTTACATTATATGTAAATGTCTTTGCATAACTCTCTAATAATATTCCAATTTTTGAGATAAGGTAAAATGCCCTAAATTTGAGATAAATACTTACTATGAGTCAAACTTGGTGAAAAATTTCTTCCAGCATTTTGCATCTAGAAATTTGTCAGCCTCAAGTTTTTCTCACAAGTAAAATATCTAAAAATTTAAGGAGAATGAAATTTCTGTGATATGATTTCTTTTCTTTTGAGATAATTAATGTTTAATTTCTATGCATGTATGTATAGAAAGAGAGAGAGAGAGGGAGAGAGAAAGAGAACAAGAGAGAGAAAGGTAAAATAAATAAACATAGAATTGTTTTTCCAGTCCTGCTAAAATAGTTCACCTGGAAATTATTTTTCCCAGGTATAGCAGAAGCTACTGTGAACACAAGCAGAGCAGTGTATCCCTTGGCTTTCATCCTGATAATGCCAGGGCATCTCTTATATTTATGATTGCTCATAAAGCCACATTCGGTCTTCTCTGGGAACAATTTCCAAGGAAGATTGCTGGGCATCTTGCCAAGGATAAACGTTTAGAACTAATGCATCCATGTTAGGTTTGTAACAGATAATTGCATTTACCTTAGAAATCACATAATGCTGAGCAGCATTTTGGTATTCTCTTATGACACCAATTTATAACTGGATAACAGTGTAGGTCATTTCTTGAGAAATAATTAATTGCTCTGTGGCTGAATGGTAAGATTATTAACCACCAAGAATGGGACAGCACATTTTTCCCAATGACGCTATCATAAGATTGACCATCTTTCATTATCTCAATATTATTACACACAAAAAAATGAAAAAACAATGTATTTAGCCACCACAAACTTGAATGCAATGTTTTATTATTTTAGTTTATTGGCTTTTATTATAATAAGAGAAACATGTTAGACAAATATAAAAGTCAGTGTTGAGATGACAAAGATTTTATAATTATATTAATGGCCAAAAGCTTATGTCTTCTGTAGGCAACCATGTGAAATGAATTCCGGTGAATCTTTCATTGGTTAACAATAATTAAACCAATTTTCATGTAGGTCCATGGAAGAAATACTCTTTATACTGTATAATTTCCAGAGTAAATTTTTATATGGATCAAAAAATTAGAAAATAATATTTTATGTATTAGGTAAAGCTTTGTATTTACAATTCTTCAAATCATCAAAAATTCTGTGACTGTAAAAAGCTTCTTTGGTGATTAAAAGCCAGCATCATTTCATGTCAAAATGGGTCAAATTGGGGTTTATGATATAGATGCCACCTAAATAAGATCTGCTTACTCCTGCGAAAATAACCATAAGGAGGTCTTGATTTCCAGCATTGCAATAATTTTTTATAGATATTAAGTGTGCTTTCAAATAATATAAATAATAGCTGAAGAAATAATAATTTACAAAACTTTTTATGACTAACCATTTCTTCATTTTATTGTTGAGATTCTAATATAGCACTTCTAATATTTTTAAAAATTGGCAGATCAGGAGTTAGAAACAAAAAGGAAACATGACTTATTTGTCTTATATTTCAACAAAATTAGACATTTATCTCTAAAAATTATTCAGTGTCATTTATTAATAATATTCTATTCATCTTTGATGATTTTTATTTTTTGTTACATTTTGAAGCTCTGCTTAGGAATGCTACAGTTTTCAGAAAAATGGCCTCTACTGTTATTCTATGCTATCCTTCATATCTCTGTAATAGAGAGGTCTAATTTTCTAAAAGTACTATTTTACACAGGTTTATTTATGTGCTTTCATTTATAGGGATACCATTTTACATCCTTTACTATTCATAATTTCAAAGTTTTTCTTTATTGGAAATGTGGGTTTACAGAAAAATCATATATAAAACACAGGATTCTGATATACCACCCACCACCAAAAGTGTATATTGTTGTGAAACATTCATTACAATTGATAATGGCATGTTTTAAACATTGTATTAAATAAAGTTCATGTATTTTCTTATGTTTCAGTGTAGTGTAGTTCTACAGATAATTTATAAAAAAATATTTTCTTACCTGTTATACAATCTAACATTTTCCCTTTTAATCAAATTCAAATATCTATTTCTGATTATTCATTACCTCTGTATAGAAACACAACACTGTATAGAAACCCAACTTTGTATAGAAACACAGCTGTACCATGCCACTTTAGTGAATTCAGCCTGAAAATTCTGCAGTATAAACAGTATTTCCTCCATGACTCTACATGAAAATTGATTTCATTATTGTTAATGAAAGATTTACAGGAATTCATTTCACATGGTTGTATAAAAAGGAAGTATGTTTTCAGCTATAATGTAATTATAAAATCTTTCCCCATCTCAGCACTGATTTTTATATTTGTCTAACATGTATCTCTTATTATAATAAAAGCCAATAAACTAAAATAATGAAACATATTGAACTCAAGTTTGCATTGGCTAAATACATTTCTTTCTTTTTATTTGTATAATATTTGTATAATTAACGATGGTTAATTCTATGATAGTTTCAATTGAAAAAATGTCAATCTCACCCAGCCAAAGCAGGGCCCAGGATCCATGAATGGAGTAAAGTCCACCTCCAAAGATCCTCAGAGAGGGGATCAAGAAGGGTGCCAAGAGCTTCTATGCTGACTCCTCAAAGCTGAGCTTCCCTGACCCGTCCAGACAATACAGCCATTTAACAAACTACCCCAAAAGCCCAGGAGGCTCAGAGTCTTTAAGTACCCATCATTTCTGCCCATCTCTAGGCCAGTGTGAAAAAATGACAGCTGCCACCCTTGGCAGGACAGGCTGAAACAATGAGATATCCAGCAGCTGGACTGCACTGTGACTTACCATGACAGAGAGGGAAAGGCACCAGTAGCCATCACATTAAGTGAGCAATCTACTGCTCTTTATTGTAATTTATCAGCTTCTTCCTCCTGTACTTGCCTGGATTCTTTAAAATTTTCTTCTTGCCTCCAGAATTTCAAACTAGAAGTTTCTAACATTTCATACCTGTTTAATTTTTGTTTTACTGGATGGTCTGATTCTTGGAGCTACCAACTCCACTATATTCCCACTTGATCTATTAAATATAGATGTCATTTGATTGGGTCTTAATTTTTAATAAAGTCGATTATGGGGCACTTAATTAGATTGCTTAGTTCACTGACATTTAAAATCATTATTTATGTGCAATTTTCATTTTATATATATTTTTGAAAATCTGATTCTTCACTTTTGGCTTCATTTTGGATGTTATCATATTAATATTAAAATTTTATCTTTGTGTTGGATTTTTTTACCCTGTTTCATTTCATTGTATTGCTAGTATGTTCTCTAGGAAATAAAATTTCATGTGTTCTTTTTATTATGATGATGGATTCTAGGCAACCAAATTGGCAGCAATATATAAAAAGGGAAAAAATACATAAAAAGGCCAAACTGTCTCCACCAAACTCCAGAAATCAATTAAATTATTGCAGTAACAGAGACTTGAATCAAGAAAATACAACTTAAAACTGGTAGCACCAGCTGGCATCTACCATAACCCTTCCCTGGCACATTGTGGAGCCAATCAGAACTCTCATTGTGGGTCTCTCTCTCCGTTTTAGGGGGAGCAGAGCAACCTCTATATACTACTGGAGTGCACGTATATTGTTTTCTGAAGGCCTGACACAGGGCACTCATTGCTGTCTTAGTCTTCCTAGAACTTGCCATGCAGGCAGAAAAAGGATGAAGACAGTTAAAGCAGTTGAAGAGACAATCAATTCAATGTGGCCTGGGACAAAAGACTCCTAACTTTAGGACTTCAAAAAAGCACTCTGAAGGGGTTAATTTTTATTTCATAGTGATAAGGGAGGCACTCTAATTCTAATGAAAAGGGAAATTTCTTAGAAAAGTAGAGATTCCATATTATTGCTTCGCGTTGATCTTAAGAGGAAAGCTAGATTCTGAAGGAAAGCAGCAGATAATACAGAGGCAATTTTAAAAAACAGTGAAACATGTTTTTTTCATTTAATTTTTTGTTAGCTCCTGACATTCAAAGAAATAGTTGTAAGATGAATATCTGGATACAAACTTTAGAAACATACAACTGATGACTTAATACGATAGTTAAAACTTAAAATAATAAAATGTACATTGTTAAACAAAAGCTTATGTTATATTTTAGCCTCTCTCAATCAGAAGCAGAGTCAACATTACCAATTCAAAATCCTCAATATAGAGGAATGAACCAACATAAGGGGGTAATGCAGCCACGGACCAAAGTACACTTATTATTTTTCTAGTAATGAAAGAACTTCCAGCACTGATATAAAGATAGTGGTCACCAGTGATTCTGAGTGGAGGGGGAGGGAAGAATTGGTGGAACATGGGGCAGTTTGGGGACATTGGAATTGTTCTGCATGATCTTGTAATGATGGACACAAGCCAGCATATATTTTATCAAAACATATAAAATTGTATGGTGCAAAGTGTAAACCAAAATATAAATAATAAACTATGTTTAGTAACAGTGTTTCAATATTTGTTCACCAATTGTAACAAATGTACCACATTAATGAAAGATGTTATTAATAGGGGAAATTAGGAGAAGGGAAGGTGGTGTGGTATACAGGAATCCCCTTATTTTTGATGTAACTTTTCTGTAATCTAAACTTCTTTAAACATAAAGAAAAAATAAAATAAAAGCTTATGAAACAAAGATGCAAGAAATTATGGGTCATATAAAAGAAGAAGAAAAAACTTCAAAAACCATTAAAGAAGTAGACCATAGGTTGGATATAAAGAAGAATGAATCAGTGAAAGCAAAGACAGCAAGATTGAAATGATCCAGGCTGTATTGGGGAAAAAAAAAATATGAGAAAAAGTGCACAGAACCTTAGTGTCTTAATATGATTTTGAGAAGAAAAAGAGAGAATGGGTCATGAGAAACACTAAAAGAAATTATGGCAGTAAACTTATGTAATCTAATGAAAGACATGTACAATTATTCATGAATACTAAGAAAAAGCAAGATGAACTTGAGCAGAACCACTCCTGAAAAAATGTCACAGAACTATAGTATGCAAACAAAAGGAGTGAATTCTAAAAGTAGGAAGAGAAAAGCAAGATGTTATGTAAAAGGCAGTTATTGTAAAATTAAGTGCTGGTTTCTTAACCAAAATCATGGTGGAATGAAGGCATTGGGATGTAACATATAAGTGCTGAAAAAAAATAATTTCAACCAATAATTTTTTATCTGGCAAGGTGACTTATAAGTGAGGGCAGAATTAATACAATCCCATATCAACAAAAGCTTTTAGATCAACACTGCTAGATTTTTCTAAAATAATAATACAGGGAGTTCTTCAGATAGAAAAAAAGGACATGACACAGTGGATTGAAGCAGCAGAATGGAGTAAAGACTTCTGGTAAAGGTAATTAGAAACTCCAGTATTATATTTTATTGTGTTTTTTAAATGTAATTCCACTTCCTATTTGTTCAGGCTTTAAAAAGTGTATGCTTAAAAAGTAATGAAAATCCTATGATTTAGGATATTAATGTGCAAAGATATAATTTGTAAAAAGTATAATAATGAAGTGAAATAATGCTAGTATACAGGAACAATGTATATTTTATTGAAGTTATGTTGGTATCAAATCAAAGATTTATATATGTGTAGGATTTTTTATTTAAGCCAATAGTATCTGAAAAATTAAATGAATGAAAATGAGAAGGAACTCAAAGTACTGCAATGCAAAATACTTAAAAAGATATGATGTGAATATTCTCGCTGATCTGATTTTATGAAAATCAGGGTAGGCTAAACATTATATTAGAAACCATGCACGTTTTTCCAGATGTAGTTTTTCTCCCTAGGTCTGGTTTTCAGAATGCTGGAGTAATTAAGCCTGATTTGTTATAAGGCCATCCTGTATGGGAAAAGACGGTAACTTTGGGTATCTTTGGTCAACCTTAAGAGATATAGCAGGGGGCAGATGTGGCTCGGGTGGTTGGGTATCTGTTTCCCATGTGGAGGAACCTGGGTTCAATCTTGGGCAACCCCCAGTAAAAATAAAAGAAAAATAGAGAAGGCACATGGGCCACCAGGCCCCATGTGCATGTGTGCCACCAGGCCCCATGATTGGGTGAGCCATCAGACCCCATCCGCAAATGAGCCACAGGCCCTGTGTGCTGGTGCACCACCAGGCCCCGCAAGTGAATGAGCCATTAGGTCCCATATGCAGGTGCACTGTCAGGCTCCATGAGCCATGCAGCAAGATGATGACATAAAAAGAGAGTGACACAAGAGAGAGCTAAGACGAGATTCACCAAAAAACAGGAACTCAGATGGCGCAGGTGGTAGGAGCATCTCTCCCACATTGAAGATTCTGAGGATCGAATTCCAATGAACACAGAGGAGAAGGATGAGAAGAGGGGGCAGGAAATGGACACAGAGTGTTGCCAGTGAATGGACACAGAAACAGCAAAAACGGTGTTGGGGGTAAAAATTGGTAAAAGTAAATAAATAAATAAATCCTTAAAAAATGTATAGAGGAGAAAGATACGGACTACACTTAGTAGTAGTAATTTGATGAGGTTCTTTCATTAAATGTTAATAAATGTTTCACAACAATGCAAGGAGTTTTTTGGGGGGTGATGTGTGGGAGCCCTGTATGATATTATGCATGTTTGTTTTGAAAGTTCATGATGTTTACTGAACAGTTATGTATGTTCATGTATGAATGATATACTTCAAAAAATTGTTTTTCAAAAAAATATGAAAGTAAAAATTAATAAAGAATTAAGAGAATAAAGTAAAAACTAACAAAAACAGTATAAAACTTATGAAGAGCAAATAGTTAAAATTGTGGAAGAAAGTTCTGCATTATTAGAAAATACTTTAAATGGAAATGGAATAAACTCTCAATCAAAAGATAGAGATTGGCACAATGGTTAAAACTATATGTTTAATACAATAGATTCAACTTAAATTCAAAGGCACAAGTTGGTTTGAAGTGAAAGAATGGAAAAAATATTCCATGCCTATTGTAATCAAAAAAGAAGTGTCCCAGCTATACTAATATCAGATTACATAGTCTTCAGGACCAAACTATTAAACAGGACAAACAGTAGACAACATACCAATGAAGTGGTCATGTCAAGAAGAAGACATAACAGTCATAAATATATGTGTACTGAAACAGCAGGTACCCACAATAATGAAAAATATTAGCACATTTCAAAGGAGAAAGAGATGGTTCCATAATCCAGTAATAGATTTCAATATGCAACATTTAATAATGGATAGAACATTTAGATAGAAGATTGATAAGGAAATGTAAGACTTGAGTGATACTATAAACAAATTAAATCTAAAAGTTATATGTAGAACACTTCAACCAAAATGATCAGAATACACATTATTCTTTAGTGCACCTAGGTCGTTTTTTAAAATAGACCATACACGAGATCACAATCCAAGACTTAATAAATTTAACAAGTTTGAAATAAAATGAATCTTCTCTGACAACACTGAAATGATGCTAAAATCAATAAAGGAAAAATTCCTGGAAAATTCACTATGTGAAAATTAAAGAGTACATCCTTAAAGAAACAATGGGTCAAAGAAGAAATCACAAAGTCAATTAAGGAATATCTTGTTTTTTCCAATGTTTACCTCATGTATTTTGGAGCACCCTGGTTAAGTACATAAATGATTATGATTGTTCTTTCTTCTTCATAGATTACCCTGTTTATTAATATATAGTGTCCTTCTTTGTATCTTACAATAGATTTGCATATAAAGTTTATTTGTTCCAATATTATAGCTTCTTCCACCCTTTTGTGGTTATTGTTTGTATGTGAAATCATTTTCCAACCATTCACTTGCAACCTTTTTTCATCCCTGGATCTCAGGTGACTTTCTTGTAGAAAGCATAGAGGTGGGTCATATTTCCTTATGTATTTTGTGAATCTGTGTCTCTTGTTTGGAGAGTTTAATCCATTAGCATTCAATGTTATTACTGCAAAGGCATTTCTTACATTAACCATATTTTCTTTAGGTTTACATATATGTATACTATGTTGTTTTTATTTATCTTTTTACCTTTTTAGCTATTCTTACTAATAATCTTCCTTTCTACAATCTGCTCTAACCTTATCCCTCCTATTGTTTATTTTTTTTAAATTAAAACATATAGAACTTCCTTTATTATTTCTTGAAGGCAGGTTTATTGCTGACATATTCATAATTTCTGTTTATCTATGAATATTTTGAACTTTCCCTCATTTTTGAATGCCTGCTTTGCTGGATACAGAATTCTTGGCTGATTTTCTTTTCTTTTAGCATCTTAACTGTCATACCATTGCCTTCTTGCCTCCATGTTTCCAGATGAGAAAACAGCCCTTAATCTTATGAAGCTTCCATTGTATGTGATAGGTCTCTTTTCTTTTGCTGTTTTCAATATTCTCTCTTTTGCTTGAGTGTTTGACAATTTTATAAGCATATATCTTGGGATAGGCCTGTTAGGATTTATACTGTGTGCAGTGTGCTGCACTTCCTCAACCTGCATGTCCATATGCCTCAAAAAATTTGAGAATTTTTTGGCCATTATTTACTCCAATAATCCTTCTGCCCCTTTCCCTTCACTTCTTCCTCTGGGATGCCTATAATGTGTATGTTTGTGTGTTTACTGTTGTCATTCATTTCCCAAAGTACTTGATGATTTTTTTCTGATTTTAGATGTACTATTTTCATTGTCACAAATTCGTTCAACTATCTGTTCAAATCTGCTGTGTTTCAAGTATATTTTTTATCTCTTGCATTGTGCTATTCATCACCATCAGATCTGTAATCTTTTTATGTAAGTTTATGATTGATAGACACCTAGACACTACAGGTAGGGCAGACAAGGCTCAGGAATTGGCACCCTGTCAGTGGGCTTTACTTTGAAAAATATTCTCCTGAATGTAAAAGAATTAGATTCATGTATAATTTCCCAATACATGTGTCTTCTGACCCTTTTATTTGAGCTTATAATTACCATTATACTTATTAAAAATATATCCCAGAGATTTAAATCTTTAGTATGTTCATATGCCAGTTGAGTCTTGAATTCAGCAGAGTTGCAACACTTACTCTCCAGTACATTGGACTCATCCAGAAAAATTTAAAAAAGGATGATAATGAACAACACCTGTCTCAAATATACAAAGAGCATCTACAGCTGCAAGCAAGACAGTTCCATCAGTCAGCCCCATGGTATCTAAGCCCTTTCTCAAATGGAAGCAGAGTGGGCATCACTATCCCCAAATTCTCAAGACTGAAGAATGAACAACATAAGGGAGCAATGCAACTATGGACTAAAGTAGAAATGTTATAGTTCTAGCAATGGAGGAACTTGTTTCATTGATATAAAGACAGTGACCAACAGACCTTCTGATGGGAGGGAAGGTAAGAAGAGTTAGAACATGGAGCATTTTTGGGACATTGGAACCATTGTGCTTGACATTGCAATGACAGATACAGGCCATTATGCATTTTGTCAAAACTTATAAAATTGGACAGGACAAAGGGTAAAACATAATGTAAACTACAGACCATGGTTAGTAATGATGCTTTAATATGTGTTCATCATTTGTAACATAGGTACCACACTAATGAAAATGTTCTTAATTTGGAAATCTGTGGGAGGGGAAGATTGGGGTATATGTGAATCCCTTAAATTTTTGATGTAAGATTTATGTAATCTAAGGACTCTTTAAAAATAAAAAAAAAGAAATATCTTGACAAGAATGAACAAAAACAGACATACCAAATTGTATATGTGAAGCTAAAGCAGTAATTGGGGGGAAAAGCATAGTTCTGAATAATTTTTTTAAAAGGAGTAAAAGTCAAATATAAAATCTAACCTCAAAACTTGAGGTACTAAAATAGAAGAGCATAATAACTCCAATGAATGCAGATGGAATGAAATGACAAAGATTATACGGAGATGAAAGAAATAGAAAAAAAAAGCACATAGGGAAGATCAATTAAATCAAAAGTTGTTTCTTTCTAAAGATGTATAATATAAAAAAAAACTTTTAGCTAGTCTGACAAATACAAAAAAGACAGAACAGAAATAATTAAAATTGTAAATGAAAGAAGGTAGTTTATCATACATTCCACTCTAATAAAATGGAATATGTAAGAGGGAAAAATGAAGAACTGTGTCCCAAGACAATGGATAACCCAGACGAAATGTACAAACTACTTACACTCTCAAGAGGGAATAGAGGATTTCAATAGACTGAATAAACAAAGATCAAATCAGTAATCAAAACCTCTAAACAATCAAAATAACAGCAAATGATGGGTTCACAAATGAATTTCATTAAACTTTGACCAACACCTATCTTACTAATCTTTCCTCCCCCAAAAATTATATAAGAGGTAATACTTCCTCACTCATTCTATAAACTATGCCTCACTCTAATATCAAAGCTAGATAAAGATACAACAAAATAATAAAGGACCAATATCCCTTATGCATATTGGTGCAAAAACATTCATACTCTAGCAAATATAATCCAACAATATGTTAAAATATTTATACACCATGACCAAATGAGATTTATCCCAGTAAGCCATGGTTTAACATAGGAAAATCAATTAACCTAATACACCATATATTAATAAAATGGAGTAAAAGAAATAAAAACATGGCCACCTAAATTAATACAGAAAAGTCGTTTGTAAAAATCCAGCACCTGTCTTGTAAAATTATCATAGAACTAGGA
Organism: Cabassous unicinctus; assembly: GCA_029593785.1. Classification (NCBI taxonomy): domain Eukaryota; kingdom Metazoa; phylum Chordata; class Mammalia; order Cingulata; family Chlamyphoridae; genus Cabassous; species Cabassous unicinctus. The sequence continues at coordinate 94,791 of JAQZBX010000507.1, read as the reverse complement.
ATAGTAGAAAATTAACTCAAAGTGATAAAGATCATATATGAAAACCCTATAGCTAACACCACATTCAGGAACAAGACAAGTGTACCCACTATCACCAATATAATTCATCTTTGTAGTGTCAGTAATAGCCAGAGTATTTAAGCAAGAAAATGAAATAAAATACAACCACATTGGAAGGGAAAAAGTAAAACCTTTATGTTTGTGGATGCCATGATGCTATATATAGAAAATTCTCAAAACTTACAAGAGACCTAAGAGTTAACAATTAATGTAACAAAAATGGACGGTAAAATATCAATTAAAATATCACAGATGTTTCTATAGATTAGAAACTAACAATTTTAAGAGGAAATTAATAATAAAATCGTGAATTGTGGAGCAAATACAAAACATCAAATTACTATGCTTAAATTTAACAAAGGCTGTAAAGGATTTATACAGAGAAAACAAGAAAACATTTCTGAAAGTACTCAAATAAGACCTTTATAAATGGAAGGCTATACCATGATCGTGGATGTGAAGACTAAATATTATTAAGGTGTGAGTTCTACCCAATATGAATGATATATTAAATGAAATAATCAAATTTCAAAGGGAAATCTTAACAAAAATGGAAAAACTGGTCAACAACTTTTATGGAATAGTGAAGGCCGAAGTATCCACAATCATTGCATTAGTCAGCCAAAGTGGTGCTCATGCAAAGTACCAGAAATCTGTTTGCTTTTATAAAGAGTATTGATTTAGGGTAGAAACTTAAGTTACAGGGCCCTAAAGGGCCCAACTCAAGGTATCATAAGAAGTATTTCCTCATCAAAATCTGTTGCCCTTTATTGAAGCAAGATGGTGGGTGATGTCTGCTAGGGTTCCTCTTTCATCTTAAGGCTCCATGGACCCAGGTTCTTCTGATCTCATCTGTAGGCTGGAAGGTTTGTTTCTTTCTGCGCTCAGCTGCTCTGTTCTCTTCACAAAGTCAGCTGTAAACTGTCAGGTAAATGACTCATCACTCTTCTTGTGGCTACAGGATTAAAGCTGACAAGTTCTCTTCTCTTTTGTGTCTATGGGGGTCTCTCCACTCTTTTGGGTTCTTCTCCTGTTTATTTCTTCTGTGTTCTCTTTGATTGAGTGTCCATTTATAAAGTGTGTGGGAACTCAAACTGAATCACCCTACTGACATGGTTGTATCAAAGCCCTAACCTTAACATAATTTAATCAAATGCATCTCACCTGTATCTAATACAATCAAAGGGTATCATGCCCAGTGAAACAGAATGGTTTACAATCATAATCTTTATATCTTTTTGGAATTCATAAATAATATCAAACTGCAACAATCATCTTGAAAACAAAGTAGGATGTTGAAGCCCTAACACTTTCTCTTTTAAAATTTTATTACAAGGCTATAGTAATCAAAACATATTACACTGGTACAAAGACAGACATAAATACCAATGGAATTTAATTGTGAGTTCAGAAATAAACCTTCATATCTATGGCAAATTTATTTTTGAAAATGGTGCTGCATCCATTCAATGATGAAAGAATTGTCACTTCAAAATATGGTTTTGGGAAAACTAATGCAAACTAATGAATATGGCCCCAATCTCTCACCGTATATACACATTCAATAAAAATGGATTAAATAGGAACAATAAGAGCCAAAAGAATAAAACTTTTGAGGACTGAATTATATACTACAAAAAAAACCGTGTTCTGAAACTTAAGCCATTCCATTTTAAATATGACAATGATGATGGTATTTTTAGTTAAGATGTGATGAGTCCATTTAAATTGTAACACATTTCTCCAGTTCTTTACAAGTAGAATGAAATTCAGATGAGGGGAGAAAAGACAGAAGGTGGAATCCATGGATTCAGAGTAGAAAGAAGAATGACATCACAATGTTCATTGCATTTGACAGAAAAGCCAAGGAGAAAGAATGACCGCTAGCCAGACCCAGAACATCACAGCATTTGGGGAGAGAGAACCAGATTTTGGTTTTGTTAATTTTCTATATTGTTTTTTTTATTCTCAATTTCATTTCTTTGTTCCCTAGTCTTTGTTATTTCTTACCTTCTGCTTGAACTGGGATTAGTTTCCTTTTTTCTTTTTCTCTTTTTTGTAGTTCCTCCCAGTATACAATTAGGTCTTTGATTTTGGCTTTTTCATCTCTTTCAATGTAAGCATTTAGGACTATAAATTTCCCTCTCATTACTGCCTTTGTTCTATCGCATAGATTTTCATATGTTGTGTTCTTGTTTTCATTCACCTTGAAATAGTTACTAATTTCCATTGCAATTTCTTCTTTGACCCACTGCTGGTTTAAGACTGTGTTTGTTAACTACCATATATTTTGAATTTTCCAGTTCTCCACTTGTTTTTGATTGTCAGACTCATTCCATTATGGTCAGAGAAGATGCTATATATAATTCCAATCTTTCTTGATTTATTGAGACTTGTTTTTCACTCAATATGTAATCTTTCCTGGAGAATGACCCATGCACATTTGAGAAGAATATATATGCTAGTGTTTGGGAGATTAACATCCACAGCTGTCCTATATTAATATACCAGAAAGGGGCTAGAGTACTGCTGGTGTCCATTTTTCAGTAGTGTATCTATATTGTGTAAAACCCTTTGTAAAGAAAGCCCAAGTTTTCACTTCCTATAAGGAACTCCCTAAGAAGCCAAAGCTCTAGGCTGGGTGAGTAAAGGTAAGGAGAAAGCAATGGAGGCCGTGGGCATTTGTATCACTCTTTCAGTATCTTACTTATGGCTTCAGAGCCTGTTAGAGCCTAATCTCTTATAAGCCATTTCCTTTGATGATGGAGTCCTGCAGTGCATGCCCAACTTAATTGCTTAGTGGGTCATACATTTCATGATGGGCAACACAGTTATCATGGTGACTCATGGCTAAGCATTTAGTCTCTACTGAGGCTTAGTAATAAGCTAAATGGTGTTTTGCAAAAGGAGAATAATTATCTTCAATAGATGGCAAGTTTTGCTCTCAAATCCCACATTTCTGCTCTGTGATTCTCAATTAGAATCCTGATAAAGGCTCCAAACAGCATCCCTTTTGCAACATACTCTTCAAACACCATTGGATATGCTGGATCAGTATGGCCCTAGTGGCAAAATAGCTTGCATGTTAGTCTAGAATTCTTGCAGAGACTCCTCCTAGTCCAGACCCCACTCAAAATTAGCAGCTTTTTTCATTACTCAATAAATATGTCAGACTGGCACATTCAAATGAGATATATGTTGGTCCCAAGCTGCTTGCAGGAATACTTGGTATTCTGACCTTTTTAAGGTTGTAGGACAGGGCAGATGCAAAAGATTATCCTTCACTGAGAATGAGGTATCTTTACTTTGCCTTCTCCACTGCTTGCCTATAAATTTTACTGATATGGAACCTACAAGAACTTTTGTTTGATTTATTATTTATCTACTGACAAGCAAATATCTAAACAATGTACGTCTAGAGCAGTTGAAGTTTTTGCTCACTAGTTCCAATCAGCATACTATTTGATCAATATATATGCAGACTAAATTATAACAGAAGGCTGAAGATTTGCTATACCCCTGAGGAACGACAGCAAATGTATTTTGTTGGCCTTGCCAGCTGAAAGCAAACCAACATTTATTGTGGAAAAAAAGTATTTGCCAAATCAGTAGATTCATACCAAGCGTAAGGGGAATGGTTTAATTTTTCAAGCAATGATGCCATATCTGAAACAGAAGCTGCAATTAGATTAATAGAATTAATTTATGATAACCCATTGTCATCTTCCAAGATCTATCTGTTTTCTGCAAAGGCCAAATAGGAGTGTTGAATAGTAATGTGATATAATCACCTCCCCTGCATCCTTCAAACCTTTTTGGTGGCACTAATCTTCACCATATATGTGCAAAGCTAATTCTGAATATTTAGTTCTATTTAGATCTATTATTCAAGCTATCCGTCCTTTCAATAATACCACACTCTCCTGACTATCTTAGCTTTTTGTAAATCTTAAAATCAAATTGTGGGATTCCTCTAACTTTATATCTCATTTTCAAAATACTTTTGATTATCATATTCCTTTACTTTTGTGTATAGATTGTAAATTCACCTCATCTATTTCTGCAAAAAAATGGTTTGTTTAAATTAGAATTTTTTTACATAGAATCTTTACATCACTTTGGGTTTGCTTTCAAGTAATAGATCAATTGTTCCTAAATAAAGAAATATCATATTTCTTTATTTCTTCTTTTTATTCAGATTCCATAGCAAACTTTTCCTATCCATAGCTAGAATCTCAGGTTTGTGGGACCAAGTCACTCAAGCATTTTAAAAAGAATTGTGCTAATGGTTTCTTATTTATATCCCCAGGTACTAGCTGCTAGATTATTTTATGAGATTCCATAGCAAGGAAAGACCACATAAAACTCCAAACTTGTGACAATTATTTCTACCAGTCCTCTAATATTCTAATGTTCATTCACATAGAATAATACAGTTATCTGTATACTGCCCCAACTCTAAGGTTAATAATCTTTATCCATAAATTTGTCCTCTTGCTGAGATTTTCAATGAGCTTAAATTAACTCTTATGCCACTTTGAAGTGTAACAGTTTAAAGTTTAATTGAGAAGCATAGTAATTTTATTAATTATTCTTTAATTGTCAAAGTTTATGCATTCATTTTATTTTATTACATAATATTTATTAAATATTAAAGGAGTTATAAAAGTTTTATTTCCAGCAAGAGGAAACTGGATTTAAGGGGATTTAAGTTATTAACTTAAAGTCACATAGCTTGTACATACCAGACCTAAGATTATGTACTGGAAGATAAATATTACATTGATTTTCCAATCCTATACCATGTTATTCCACTGATGGATCACTTTTTTTTATAGGAGACAAATGTTTAAATGTAGTCATTTTTGTCACATAGTTTGTTGTTCCAGACACATCCACTTGAATACTATGGGGAAAAAACCTCATCTTGTTGATTTTCTGTTGCAGAAGAGAGTTACTGTGTTTTCTCCATAGGTATCCCCTATGGAATTCAAAAAGAGATTAATGAGCTGGCATAAGTATTCAAAAGTATAATACTCACAGTGTTTTTTAATTGAGTAACCAGTTCAGTTCCAGAGGTAAAAAGAAAAGTTTTTCATCATGTACACAGTATTTTAGAAGCAATTGCCCTAAATTTCAAACTAGAGTATGAGCTTTATATTTTGAGAGAGGGTGCTCCAATTTATTCAGAGTTGTATTAAAACTGAGGCACATGCTTTCTAGGTAACATAGGTGAGAAAATAGGAAGGACTATTTAAAAAGTACATTACTTAGGTAAGCAGAGATGCAAATCAGAAATTTGCTTTAATTGTTTTGATGGAACATAGTAGAATAAGAGCAATAAAAATAGTATATTTAAATGTTAGGAAAATTATTCTTAAACTTTATTTTTAGATAAATTTTAAATTTACATTTATAGAAAATTTAGCTCAGAAGTATAGGGAATTCCCATATAACCTCCTACACACACATACACATAGTTTTCCCTATTATTGACATTTTAGATTAGTGTGGTATATTGGTTAGAATTGATGACCCAAAATTTAAGCCTTGCTATTAACCAAACACTGCAGTTTACATTGTGGTTTACACTTTGTGCTGTACAGATCCATTGGTCTGAGCAAATGATTAATATCATGTGTCTGTCATTGCAGTAATAAACAGAAATGTCTCACCATCCTAAATCTGCCCATCCCTTTTGAACACTAGGCATCCACTATCTTTATTTCTGTATTACACATTCTTCCAACAACAGAAGATAACAACCAAGATTACAAGTAATTTATTTTGGTCCTTGACCACACACTCCCACAATTGTTCATTCCCCAATTCTAAGGGACACCTGAAGGCATCTGTTACAACAGCCCCAGGCTAAGAGGAGAGTCAGGTACCACAGGACAGATGGAAGGAATTAGCTTGTCCACAACTGCAAACATCCCCTGTTTTTTAGAATGGGACCTTTCCGTAATCATTGTTTTCTTAGTTGTCTTGGGGAAGCCCAAAGAACTGGAGAGTAGTAGTTGTCCAGTACTCTGTGTGGATTCATTGCTGAACAGGCATTCAAACAGTTCAAAGATTAAAGTCTTTAAGAAATGTACTTTAAAAGTACATTGAAAATTATAGGTTCAAATAAAAAGAGTAGAAGAATCCTGATAAGGCGATTTTCAAGTGAGTATAACTATGTTATATTGGGCAGATAGATTATCATAAATACCCAGATAGTTTCTGCTGAAGGGTTTTTATTTCTTGAGACTGTGCACCTTTCTTCTATTATCCCAATGTCCCTAGAGCCTTCAGTAGTGCTTTTATTTGAGGCTTTCTTTTCTGTGGCAGTTAGTAAAATCTTTCTGAAACCTGAATAAGCATAATCTCCAGATGACCTCCCAACACACTTTGAAATCTCTTAGCCATAAAAACTCCTTTTTATTTAATATATCCCCTTTTGGTCAAGTTGTTTTTCCAAATGCATTCCTGTTAATGCTTAGTAATAATTCCTCAATTCCATGGAAGCTCATATCCAGTAGTCATGTCCCACAGCGGGGGCGGGGAGGGGGTGGAAGGTAGTGAGTTTATTTTCAGAGTTTGTCTTTGAGAGAGACTGCCATTTGAATATCAAGGAGATTTTCAAGAGTTAACTATTAGGCATTAGTTATGATAAGGCTGTTTCAGTTTTTCAGGAACAAGATTCATACATACAAACATTAGGATTAAGGACTTGGCTTATAGGTCTGTTTTCTTTATTTAAGCATGGCTTATATATTCCAGAGACTTTTGCTATTTTATTTGAGAAAATAGCAGGGCTTCCTCAGAATGGAAGTGTAACATTTTGTTAGCTGATCTGTGGGACTCTATCTATTGAGAAAACATACCTATAACAACAAGAGTGCATTCATATCACATAGAAGTATGTTTAACATACATTTCCCCCCATATATCAGCCCACTAGCCTCTAGTTTTGCTTCTATCATCATGGATGAACCCAACTTTCCCTTTCAACCATGTTCATGCCCACATATCAGTATCATTAATTACATGCACATTTTTGTGCCACGATCACCTCCATCCATTCTCTATCCATTAAAACCAACCAAATAATAAATTACGCAGAGATTCAGCATCAGCTCACCAATATCTAAGCCTGCCTTGTCTTCTAGCAACCTATCATTAGATTCTACCTCTATGAGTCTGCTCACACTTTTTTCATATCAATGACATCATGCAATTTGTCCTTTTGCATTTGCTAATTTCACTCAACATGAAGTTCTTGAGGTTCATCCATGTTTCATATGTGTCAGAATGTTATTCTTTCTTAGAGATGAATAATATTCCCTTGTATGTATATACCACATTTTGTTTATCCATTTATCTGTTGATGGACACCTTGACTGCTTTCCATCTTTTGACAATTGTGAGTGATGCTGCTATGAAAATTGTTGTTCATATATCTGTTTATGGCCCTGATTTCAATTCTACTGGGTATGCACCTAGTAAGGGGATTGCCAGATCATATGGCAATTCTATGCTGAGATTTCTGAGCAACCACCAAACTGTCTTTCATAGTGGCTGCATCATTCTCATTCCCACCAGCCACGAATGGTGTTGCTATTTCTCCACATCCTCTCCAATAGTTGTAGTTTTCTTTTTTGTTTTTAAATAACAGCCAGACTAGTTAATTGAATTTATATCTCAGTGTAGTTTTGATTTGCATTTCCCTAATAGCTAGTGATGTTGAACATCTTTTCATGTGCTTTACATACATCGTCTTTGGAAAAGTGTCTGTTCAAGTCACTTGCCTGTTTTCTAAATGGATTGTTTTTTTTTTTATTTTTTATTTGTATATTCTGGGCATTAGATCCTTATCAGATATGTGGTTTCCAAATATTTTCCCCCATTTAGAAAGCTGCCTTTACACTTTCATAACAAACTACTTTGAATTGAAAAAGTTTTTAATTTTGAGAAGATCTCATTTATCAATTTTTTCTTTTGTTGCTTGTAGTTTGGGTGAAAAATTCATGAAACCACTGCCTGCCACAAGGTTACACAGATGCTTCCCTACATTATCTACTAGGAGCTTTATGGTCTTGGTTCTTTATTTAGGTCTTTGATCCATCTTGAGTTAATTTTTGTTTACTGTGTAAGATAGAGATCTTTTTCATTCTTTAGTATATGGGTTTCCAGTTCTCCCAGCCTCATTTGTTAAAAAGACTATTCTATCCCCAGTTAATTGAGTTTTCAGCCTTGTCAAATATCAGTTTGTCATAGATATGTAGGTCTATTTCTGAATTCTATATTCTGTTCCTTTGGTCAACATATTTATCCTTGTGTCAATACCATGTGGGTTTGGTCACTGTAATTTTGTAGCATAATTTAAAGTCAGAAAGCATGAGTTGTCCAACTTCATCTTTTTAATCAACATGTTTTTGGCTATTCAGGGACCCTTAACCTTCCAAACATATTTGATAATTGGCTTTTCCATTTCTGTGAAAAATGCTGTTGTAATTTTTATCGGGATTGTTATGAATCTGTAAGTCAATTTAGGTAGAATTGACATCTTCATAAAGTTTAGTATTCCAATCCATGAACATGGTATGTCCTTCTTTTATTTGGTTCTTCTTTTATTTTAATTTAATACATATATTTCAACGCATCTCAGAAATAAGCACTCTAAAATGATACCATATTCATGAAGTTTAATATGACATGAAATTGAGCACAAAAAGCAGTTGAGAGGATCGGGAAAAACAAAAAATTGGTTCTTTGAGAAAATCAACAAAATTGATAAACACTTAGCTAGGCCGATGATGAAAAAAGAGAGAAAATGCAAATAACAAAAATCGGAAATGATTGAAAAGTCATTACCACTGGCCCCGCAGAAATAAAAGGTCATAAGCGGATGCTATGAACAATTACACATCATCAAACTAGACAGCATAGTCAAAATGGACAAATTCCTAGAAACACACAAACAAGCCACATTAACCATAGAAGAAATTGAAGGTTTCAACAAACCAGTCTCTAGTTAAGAGATTGAAAGAGTCATCAAAAACCTCCCAAAGATAAAAAGCCCAGAACCACATGGCTTCACAGTTGAACTCTACCAATCATTCAAAGATGACCTTACAACAATTTTTCTTAAGCTCTTCCAAAATATTTAACAAGAAAGAATTCTACCACACCAATTTTTTGAAGACATCACCCTATTACCAAAATCAGATAAAGATACTACGAAAAAAGAGAAAATTATAAACCACTCACTCTAATGGATATAGACACAAAACTCCTCAACTAAATACTTGCAAACAGAATAGAAAAGCTCCTGAAAAGAATTTTACACTGTGATCACGTGAATTTTATCCCCAGGAGGCAAGGTGTTTTAACACAAGAAAATAAATCAGTGTAATAAACCACATTAATAAATTGAAGTAGGAAAACCACAATCTCATCTTGATTGATGCAGAAAAGACATCTGAGAAAATATAGTATCCTTTCTTGATTAAAAAAAAAAACACTCGAAAATGTAGGAATAGATGTGTACTTTCTCAATATGGTAAAGTGCACATAAGAAAAACACATACATTATTTTGGGCTCAATGGTGAAAGACTGAAAGTTTTCCTACTGTGATCAACAATGAGACAAAGATGACCACTGTCACCACTGTTACTGAATATTGTGCTTGAAGTTCTAGCTAAAGCAATTAGGCAACACAGAAATAAAAGGAACCCGAATATGAAAGAAAGAAGTAAAATTTTGACTATTTTCTGATAATATGGTCCTATACCTAGAAAATCCTGAAAATTCCACAACAAAGCTACTGGAACTAATAGACACGTTCAGCAAAGTGACAGATAACAAGATTAATATTCAAAAATCCATAGCATTTCTGTCCACTACTGATGAGCAAACTGATGAGGAAGTCCCAAAAATTCCATTTATAATAGCAACTAAAAGAATCAAATATTCAGGAGTAAACTTAACCAAAGGTATAAAAGACCTGTACTCAGAAATATAAAAAAATATGACTAAAAAAATGAATAAGGAAAGAAGACCTAAATAAATGGAAGGACATACTGTGTTCATGATTTGGAAGATTAAATAGAGTTTAGATGTCATTTCTACCCAAACTGATTTATAGCTTCAATGCAAACCCAATAAAATCAAAATAATAATTTTTGCAGAAATGGAAAAGCTAATTATCAAATTAATTTGGAATGGTAAGGAGCCCCTAATAGCCACAAATATTTGAAAAAGGAAAAATGAAGCTGAAGAATTCTTACTTCCTCCTTTTAAAACATATTATTAAGCTATAGCATGGTACTGGCATAAAAATAGTTTGACAAATGGAACTAACAAAGAACTCAAATATAGACCTTCACATCTATGGTCAAGTGTTTGAAAAGGCTGTCAAACCCTCCTAGACGGGTCTGAACTGTCTATTAAACAAATAGCGCAAGGAGAAAAGGATATCTATATTCAAAAGAAAGAAAGAGGATCCCTATCTCACATCTTATACAAGAATTTACTCAAAGTGGAACAAGGACCTAAATATAAAAGCTACAACTGGAAAAATCTAAATCATGTGGTAGTCAGTAGTTTCTTAAACCTTACACCTCTATGATGATATGCATGTTTGTTTTCTATGTTCACAACATTTACTATACAACTATTGTTTGTGTAGAGTCATGTATGAATGATATACTTCAATAAAATGTTAGTTAAAAAAGAATGTGAGTTCAATAATGTCTGTTTGCATTCAAATTTGAGCTTGTCCTTAAACCCGGACATTGCCTGACAACGAACAAGCTATGAAACCTCTTTCTGCCCCAGTTTCATCAATCTGTAAATTCCAGCCATTCAAATAAATATATTGTAGTATGCTTCTAGGCATTTGGGATAATGCACTGAACATAACTGACAAAAATCTTTTGATAATAGAGCTTTCAATGTGGATGGATACAGAATCAAACAAAGGCATAAGAAAAATAAATAGAATGTAAAATGGTATAACTACTATGGAAAATAAATGAAACATTGATGAGAGATGCTGTAAGTGTGATGTTAAATAAGGTGTTTAGGGATGGCTTCATGAGTAAAAGAATGAGAAAAGATCCAAGAGATTATCTGCAGAAAAGGAAGTTCAGGAAGAAGAAAAAATACAAATATTCCAGGTAGCATCAGAAATAATAAGTTTAAAGAAGGGTGAGAAGTTAGTGTGTCTGCTTAAAAGTGAAACTGATAGAAACAATGATAAAGGATGAGTTCATAAAGTAAGGCAGAGGGGCAAGATCATGTAGACTTTTGTAGACATTGTTAATTTTACTTTTAATGTGATGGGAAATCTTGTAGTATTTTTTGAAGAAAAGTAATATGATACAACTATGTTTTAACAGCATCATTCTAGCCTCTACATTGAGATTGAATCCAAGGTGTATAAGGCAGAAATCAGGGAAATAATCTGGAAGGCTGTGGCAATAATTTGAAGACCGAGATGATGACTCTCTTGAACTGGGTGTGTGGTAGCAGAGAAGATGTTGAGAAACAGTCATATTCCAAATACATTCTGTATAGAGGGTCAATATGATATGTTGATGTATTTGCTGTGAGGTGTGTGACAAAGAAAAAATGGCAGTGTGATTCTTCAGTCTTTCCTGAAGAAGTAGGAAAACTTTCCATTATCTGAGCAAAATTTTAGATATTGCAAGTATCTACCTTACAGTTATGTTCTGAAATTAAGATAATTATATATAACTTAATATAATATTGAATTCATTCTAATATTAATATTGTCTGGAACTCAGTAGATGTTCTGTAAATATAATCTATTTTTAAAATTATTATATAACATCACTCATTTGTAATAAAAGTTCATATTTTGTTATGCTTTACTCCAGTCTTAAGTTATTTACCATTTGTAAGCAGTTCAAATTTTAAAATACATAGATTTTTGAAATATTACCATGAACAAAAATACATGAAAAATTCATCAGATCACTTCTTGCTTAAAATATTATATGCACTGATATATATATATCAAATAAAGGGACAAAATAAATAGTGTTCCACATTCTCCAAATTTTGTTACACTTATTTAATAACATCATAAATGCTTTCTACAATATATTTTAAGGGGACAATTTTACCTTAATTTAATCAAAAGAAAAGCAACTCCTGAAGTAATGTAAGAAATATTAGAAAATCTGTTGAACATTGTTGTCATCACAAACCAAAAGGAGTCATTTTCTAAATCATAGAAATATACATAAATGAAAACAAGGTCAGCACAATTCATAAAGAAGACCAGGAAATACAAAGGATCTATATATACAAGAAAAGACACAATGCATGTGCAAAATGATAGATTAATTTAAATAGTATATTATTAAAAAATAAATGCTGGGAATTTCCAACAAGATGGCACCAGAGTAGGTTGGCAGAGCTCAACTTTCTTACAGAAACTATGGAAGAAGGGCAAAAAGTGGTCTGAAGGACCTGCTTTGGGGATCTGCAGCCTAGGAGATTACTGTGCATCATTCAGGAGGGAGAAGGACAGAGAGACAAAGAGGCTGAAATGAAAACTGTGAGTTACTCATCCCTGGGCCTGGAAATGGCAACCCTCATTCTCCACCCTCAAGGAAAACTGCCTTGGTAAAACCCATGGCCCACTGTGGCCCACTGAGAGAAGAATGGATATCTTCCTCCCTAGGAAGAGAGAGGATGTAGTTGAGGATGGAGAGTGAAATCTCCTCAGTGAGTTTGGCCAGCAGAGTCCACATTTTATCTCAGGTTTAGCCCGACCAGAATCACAACAAATTGAAGCTGAAAGAAAGATGTCCTTGGAAGATTTGCCAAAGAGTATTTTCTGCTGGCATGCCAGGAAACTACAAGAAGAAAAAATCCTTTTGGAGTTGCTCATGTCCCCAGGTCTCCTTGGATCTCTTCTTGTCCCATCAGTAGGCCCCTTCCCTGGTTTGATATGAGAAGCTGGGATACTTAAAAATTTAGGATAAGCTGAACCAAAAATCGAAGGAGAACCATGAAACAAAACCACTAGGCAAGAGAGAAAATTTGACGGTAAGAGTAAACTCACCAACATAATCAGATGTCTTGACAGCAGCAAAAATTGCTAGACATACTAAGAAACAGGAATATATACCTTAATCAAAGGATGTAATCCGAAATCCTTATGAGACAAATTATTTAAGAAAACTAGTTAGTGATGTTCACACAGATCTCTTAAATCAATTCAAGTAGTTCAAGGAAAATATGGCTAAAGAAAGGATATTAAGAAGAGTTCAATATTCTTGAACATAAAGAATATTTTGAAAGTCTGCAAAGAAAAATAACAGAACATGTGAGAATGAAATACACAATGGAAGAGATTAAAAATACTTAGAGGCATATGGCAGTAGATTTGAATTGGCTCAGGGCAGAATTAGTGAAATGGAAGAACAAGCATTTGAATATAAAAAAACAACAACAGAAGAACAGAAAGAAAAAAATAATGAAACTAATGAAACAGGGTCTTAGGGAATTGCATGCAATGTGAAAGGCACAATTGCATGTTATATGTATTACAACAGAAGAGAATAAAGAAGATAAAAAATTTGAGGAAATAATGACTGTAAACTTCCCAACCCTTATGAAAGACATCCATATCAATATCCAAGAAAGACAATACACCACATGCAAAATAATTAAGACTAGGCCTATTAAGAGACACCTACTCTTCCGGATATCAAATGCCACAGATAAGAGAGAAATACTGAAAGCAGCAAGAGAAAGGCAATGCATCACATAAAAGGGAAGCTAAATAAGAATAAGTACCAATCTCTCATCAGAGAACATGGAGGTGAGAAGGCATTCATATGATTTGTTTAAGGTTTTGAAAGAGAAAAACTTTCTTTTAGGAAACTTTCTGTAACAAAACTCTCCTTCAAAAATGACTATCAGCCCTCAGCATGAGGGGAAGTAGGGCTGATTGAAAATCATGGTGAAGGTAAGGATTGGCTTCTTTCCACGCAGATTTGATTGCAGCTCTAACAGAAGCTCCAGCTCCAACTCCAGCAGGGAGGAAGCTGGGGAACCTGCACCAGCCTCTCCAGGAAACTGCAGGCCACACTGTGTACGCCGGGGCTCATCCTACTCTGGCTGCACAAGCCACCTCAGGAGCTGTTTTGCGGCTGGTGTTGGAAGCTCCATTTCCCAAAAGCAGGTGAGGAACAGATAGTTGGCCGCTGACTTCAGCTACTGATTAGTAAATTTGGCTGGCTAAAGCATAATCTTAAGAACAGCTATCTTTGGGATGTTTTTAGTGACTGTTTCAATCTCATCACTTGTGATTGGTTTGTTGAGGTCTTCTGTCTTCTAGGGTCAGTGTAGTTGATTCACATGTTCCTAGGAATTTGCCCATCATGTGTACATTGTTTAGTTTTTTGGCAGACAGTTGTTCATAGAATCCTCTTATGATAACCTTATTTATGCGAGGTCAGTGGAAATGTCCTTCCTTTCATTTGTGATTTTTTTATTTGTGTTTTCTCTCTTGTTCTTTGTCAGTCTAGCTAAGGGTTTGTCAATTTTGTTGATCTTCTCAAAGAACCAACTTTTGGTTTTGTTGATTCTCTGCCTTGTTTTTCTCAATTTCACTTATTTCTGCTCTGAGTTTATATTTTTTCCCTTTCAGCTTGTTTTGGGATTAGTTTTCTGTTCTTTTTTTAGCTCCTCCAGGTAGCAGTTGAATCTTCAATTTTACCTCTGTCTTCTTTTTTTAATGTAAGCTTTGAGGGCTATAAATTTCCCTCTCAGCACTGCCTTTGCAGTGTCCCATATGTTTGATATGTTGTGTCCCCCTTTTCATTCATCTCAAGATATTTGCTGAATTCTCTTGCAATTTCTGCTTCTACACATTGATTATTTAAAAGTGTGTTATTTAATCTGCATGTATTTATGAATTTTCCCTTTTTCTATCTATTATCATTTACCATCTTCATTCTGTTATAATTTGAGAAAGTGTTTCATTTAATTTCTTTTTTTTTTAATGTGCTGCTTGCTGATTTATTTATTTATTTTTTTACATAGAATAATATCTTTATTTTTTTTAATTCTTTTTTTTATTTGTAAAATGATATGTGAATACATATGCATATATGTGCATTTGTTTACATAAATGTTATTTGTTATATATATATATATATTTTTAAAGGTGCCTAGATTACCTAAATATTAGAATTTTAGTTTTTAGTGAAACAGTCACTAAAAACATCCCAAAGATGAAAAGCCCAGGCCCAGGTAGGCTTCACATGAAATTCTACCAATCATTTAAAATGATCTTACATCAATCCTGCTCAAGCTGTTCCAAAAATTGAACAGGAAAGAAGATCACTAACCTCACCCTAATACTAAAACCAGATAAAAACACTATTAAAAACAGAAAATTACAGACTAATATCTCAATGAATATGGATGAAAAATCCTCAACAAACTACTGCAAACTGAATCCAAAAGCACTTTAAAAGAAGTATACCACACAGTCAAGTGGGTTTTATCCCAGTTTTGCAAGGGTGGTTCAACACAGGAAAAATAATTAGTGTAATAAAATGAATTGATAAATTGAAGAAGAAAAGTGTAGTGTATACATACAATAAAATTTTATGCAGTGGTAAGAAGGAATGAAGTTCTGCAGTATATGACAAAATGGATGAACAAGGAGGACATTATGTTGAGTGAAACAAGCCAGACACAAAAGGACAAATACTGTATGATTGTGCTATTATGACCTAAATATATTTGTAAACTCATGAAATTAATAAGTAGAATACAGGTCAGCAGAAAATAGAATCATGGTACAGAATAGAAATCTGATGATTAATCTGTGCAGAATTGGTTAAATGTTTGTTTGTAACTCTGTAAATTAATGGAAAATGTGAGAGCACATCTGCAGTTCATGACTAGCAGGGCTATTATATGGGTATGACAGTGGTTGAAAAGGAAAGCCTAAAGACATTTATATTACTAGACAGAAAATAACAAATGTAACATGGGACTGTATAATGAAGTGAAACCTCATGTAAAATATGAATATTGGTGATATTGCATATATAAGACTGATTTTTAAAATATAAAGACAAACTAGAGAGAAGCAAATTGAATCACAGCTATTTATTGCAGAGGAAGCATAGAGAAATTGAGAGGTGATGAGTTTTGCTTGTTTGGTTGGGTATATTTAGTATTATTTTTGTTACTGGAATAATGAAAATGCTCTAAAACTGAATTGAGGAATGCACAGCTATGTGATTATACTGAATATCATTGATTGTACATTTTGGATGTATTTATGCTTTACAAATATGTGTCAAAAATTATTTGTTAATAAAAAGTGAAACATGTATAAACACACACACACACACACACACACACAGAACAGCTAAAGTTTGAACCTGTCAAAGTTGTAAAGAGGCTAGTAGCCACCATTTTAACTCTGCTCCAGGCATGATGGGAAGTGGGGCAGATTGAAAATCACAGTGAGAGTGGGTACCAGCTTTTTCCACCTAGGTCTTACTTTCAGCCCTAACCTACACTCCAGCAGAGAGGAAGCTAGTGGGACCTGCACCAGCCTCTCCAAGTGTAGGGACCAAGGGCTCCCCTAAGTCTTTAACACATAGCTGTTTGCATGCCTAAGCATAAGTTAAAGGTTAACAACTTTCCCCAAAGGGGAGAGAATGTATAGATGTTATCATAAACTATGATCTTCCCAAAGCAGTCAATGTCCTTGGTAAATGTCCTTCCTACTGAGCATAGTGAAAACATCACCACACCCCATGTGTATGCTTCATGTGACCCTAACAGGAACTCTGTTCTCATACACTAAGGAATGTCCTTCTAAAACCCCTTATATATCACTCCTCATTTTCACATTTCTTCACAGAGTGATAACTTCACTCATTCTTTGATGGACTGCCATCAAAGATTCTCTCCTTCCTGTAAATCCCAATAAAGCTTGGGCCTGACTAAATACTAGTTGTGTTCTTTGGTCTCATGGCTTCAACAACTTGTGCCCTTCATGAGTTAGGTTGTAATAATTGACAAGCTATGAGCTAGGAGACTGAAAGGAACACTGGCAGTAGCAGGCATGATCTCAAGGAAAGGAGAATTTGTGGGGGAAATCCCAGTTTGACTTTTAACATCCATGTGAAGAGGGGTGGCTGCCCTCCAGGATGAGTGGGGACTGGCAAGAGAATATGGGGTCACCCACTTGCTTGACTGTTGTGGAACTCCACATAATTATGGGGACACCCTTAAAATACTGATGGGAGTAGCAGTTAACTAAGATAGGGAAAACGTTCCAGCAGTAACTCTGAAAACCCCTTGCCACCCAGTTGGTGCACTTATGAGCTAGTGAAGTTAATAGTATTCTTTAATTAATGGAGAAGCAGAAAAACTTAGCACTGTTAATGTTCCCTGTTCTGTTTCCATGTTAATTTTAATTAGATCTGGATAGCCACATTAACAAATTTTGTGTTGTTAAAATTTAGTAAATTTAAAACAGATAACTCTAAAAAGTATATATATATGAAAAAAATGCAAGCAGCTTTTTAAGCCTGCAATTAAAAATATATTACAAAACTGAAAGCTCATAATACTCGTGTAAACAGTGAATATAGAAAGAATTAAAAGGTTTGTGAAAGTGAATTCATAGTTGATGCTGACAAAAATTTTATGTTTTCTTTAAGAGAATGTGTTTTGTCCTAAGATAAGATGGCTGATTTTCATAAAATCATTGTGGCACTATGTAAGTAAGACAATATTTGAATGAATATAGAACATTGTAGAAAGTATTGTAGAATGTAGCGTTAAGTAAGAGAATGTGTTTTGTAAAGGGGAAATTCATCTTGAGATGAAGTAACTAGTTTATGTGTTTATGGTTGGTTATAGAAAATTTGCAAAATCTTCTTCTAAGCTGAAGTATTTAAATGGCTAATTCCAGGAAGCCATTATTATATAGAAACCTGAATTGATATTGATAACCAAAAGTAACTTATGGTTAATTATAAGAATATTTTAAAATAAGGAAGGTGGCTCATCAGAATAAAGCCCACCAAAGACCCTAGTCAGAAGATCCAATTTGAAAATCCCAGACTACAATGTTATCCATTGATTCGACAAATTTGGAACAAGAACTTCTCATTTAAGACTGAAATTCAGCTGCTGTCTTTCAATGAGACTTGTAATTATATTTTTTCCCTTTTAAGGAAACAGGTGAATAAGCCCAAGCCATTATTAGGATATGCTGTATAAAATGATTTAGGATGGTTAATAGCTGAGTCTATCACCCTAGATCTCATAGCCCATGCCTGCATGGAATGACAAGAGGGAACCATGATGTGGAGTGGTTGCCCCTTGAGTTGTATAATTTTACTATCAAGGCTAGGTATAGAGTAAAGCATGCCCTCTTGTGGTCCCTATCATTGGCCATATATTGTGCCAAGTGGTGCTACAGTTGTCACTGACAAACACATAAGGGTTTTAGCCAATTACACTGCTCAAGCCTTAAATGACTACAAAGTAGCAGTTTCCTTCATAAAAAAAGAAACTACCTGACTATGAAAAGTAGTTTTACAAAATAGGATGGCTTTAGATATTCTTACTGTGTCATAAAATGAGACCTGTAGCCTCATTAATGTTCAATGTTCTGCATATGTTCTTATAAGTCTCATAGCTTTTTTTGGAGGACTCTTATTATTCTGTTGTCTTTTATACTGTTGCTGTGGAGTGTGGATGCAATGCTTGTCCTGTGGTCAATGTAGGCCACCATGTGGGAGTGGATTGTAGGGAGCCAGAGCACCCTCTAAGTCTTGAGTATAACTGCCTGCCTAACCTAGGCATAAGGTAAAGGTTAACAACTTTCCCCAGAGTGAAGAGAATGTATAGATGTTTTCATAAACAATGATCTTCCCAAGGCAGTAAATGTCCTACTAGCATAGTGAAATCATCACTACAATCCATGTGCATGCTTAACGTGACCTTAGCAGGAACTCAGGTCTCATACTTCATGTGACCTTAGCAGGAACTCCCTTCTCATCATTTTCTCATCCCTTCACAGAGTGGCCACCATCAAAGCTTTTCTCCTTGTCTGTAAATCCAAATAAAACTTCTTCCTGAATAAATGCCACTTGTGTCCTTTGGTCTCATGGCTTCACCGACTTGTGCCCATCAGGAGTTGGGTTGTAACAGAAGGTGACTGCAGGTGTATTTAGCTGGCACAGATTGAATATTTGGATGCCTGGGGATCCATCTGTGCACCCGATTAGGAAGAAAAGGAGCTGTTTCCTTGGCCTCTTTGGGCAACTGCAGGCTCTTTCAGCTCACATATTGTTTGTTGAGTCACTTTGATTCCATCTCCACCCTGCAACTCCACAGAATAGGAGGAGGCTTGTGTTTCTTCAGACTCTCTGGGAAATTGCTGGCACTTCCTGGCTGCACATACTGAATAGCTGGAAACCTGTAGCTTCATCCCCACTCCCAAGTAAGATAGGAAGAGGACTGTATTTCCTCAGCATTTCCAGGAAACAGCAGGCACTTTTGGCCTGCACATACTGGACAGTTGGGTGCCACACCCTCCCAATAGGATAAGACAGGGCAGGTGTATCTTCAACCTATCAGTGCAAAAGGAGGTACTTTCAGCCTATAATGCATGAACTGTCAGGCACCTGATTATCCACCCATACACGCACCCAATAGGATAAGAGGGGGCTCGTGTTTCCTCAGCTTTTCCAAGCAGTGGCAGGCAACTCTGGCCTTCACAGATTGGACTATTGAGCACCTGTAGATCCACCCCTATCCACCCCCTAATACTATAGGAGGGGGCTGGTGTTTTCTCAGCCTCTCTGGCCAAGAGCAGACACTTTCAGCCTACAGAGAGTGGACTGTTGGGTGTCTATGGATGACTGCCCCACCCCTAAAAGGATAGGTGGTGGCTGTTGTTTCCTCAGACTCTCTGGGTAATGGCAGGTACTTTTGACCTACAAGGCAGAACAGTTTGGTGTCTGTGGATCCAACCCCACCACTCAATAAGATAAGAGAGGGACAGTGTTTCCTCAGCCTTTCTGGGCAATGGTAGGCACTTTCAGGCTACAGACTGAACTGTTAGTCATCAGTGGTTCCATTCTCATCCCATAAAAGGCAGAAGGAACAGTACTTCCTCAGTTTCTCAGGGCAACTGCATGTGCATTTGGCCCAATGGATTATATTGTTGAGCAATCCAGAGGGTTCATCACCATCCCTGGGAAGGAGGGTGCAGCCAGTGCTAAATAATTCCACTTGGACAACTGTGGTAAATTTGGATGTACAAGGCATAGAGTGCTGTTCACACTGACAGCTCTATTTTTGCCAAAGGCAGGGGAAAAAGACATGTGAAGATTCATCAGTCTCACTGGGCAACTACAGATAGTCTTGGCCTATACAAATTGGATTATTACACAGGGCTGTAACTCTGCCCTTACCACTGGAAAAGGAGAAAGGTGGAAGAAGTGTCATCAGTCCCTGGGTCAATGCATTTAGAACCAAGCTCCACTTCTTATGGCACCAACTACATCCTTGTCTCCTACTACACAACCAGTAAGGGAGAATGGGCAAGAACACCCTAAACTAAAGAGAGAAAATGAATGCAGAATAAATTCATCTACTAAGCAAGATGCCACACACCAACAAAAACTCACAATCCATACCAAAAAACAGGCAGATATAACCCAGTTAAAGAAATTAGATAAACCTCGAGATGATATAAAGAAATTGAGACAACTACTCAGAGATGTGTAAACTAATCTCATTAATAAATTCATTGAGATGGCTAAAGAAATCAAGGGTGTTAAAAAGACACCGGGTGAGTGCAAAGAAGAATTTTAAAGCAGTTTTGAGGAGGAAGAGTGAAGGATCAGTGAGCTTGAAGACATGGTGTCCAAAAAAGAATGTACAAAAGAACAGGTGAAGAAAAGAATGGAAAAAAATTGAAGAAGTTCTCAGGGAAATAAATGATGTCAAGAGACATGCAAACATACATGAGAAGGGAGTCACAGAAGGAGAAGAGAAGGGAAAAGGGATAGAAGGAATATTTGAAGAAATAATGATAGAAAATTTTCCAAACCTATTAAAGGACCTAGATATCTTTGTCCAAGGAGTACAATGTACCCCCATTCAAAAAATCTAACTCTGAGATGCTTACTAATCAGAATTTCAAATGTCAAACACAAAGAAAAATTCTGAGAGCATCAAGAGAAAAGCAATGCATAACATATAAAGGATACTCAATAAGATTGAGTGCTGATTTCTCATCAGAAACCATGGAGGCAAGAAGGCAGTAGTATGATATATTTAAGACACTGCAAGATAAATCAGCCAAGAATCTTATATCTGGCAAAGTTGTCTTTCATAAATGGGGGCAAGTTTACAATATGCCCAGATAAACAGAAACTAACAGAGATTATAGCAAAGAGATTGGCTTTGCAGGAAATAATGAAGGGAGTGCTACAGTCTGAAAAGAAAAGAGAAGATGAAAGAGACTTGGAAGAGAGTCTAGAAATGAAGATTTTATCAGCAAAAGTAACTAAAAGAGTTGTGAAAGGAAAATATGACAGATAAAACCAAAAGGTCAAAATGGGTGAAATTAGAACTGCCTTTACATTAATAATTGAATGTCAATGGATTAAACGCCCTAATCAAAAGACACAAACGGGTGGAATGGTTAAGAATATGTGAGCCATCTATATACTGTCTACAAGAGACTCACTTTAGACCCAAAGATACCAATAGATTGAAAGTGAAAGGCTGGAAAAAGGTATTCCAAGTATGCAGTAACCAAAAAAAATAAAACCTGGAATAGCTATGCTCATATAAGATGAAATATAATTTAAAAGCAAAACATATCAGAGACAAGGTAGGACAGCATATATTAATAATTAAGGCAATTCACCAGGAAGAAATAACAATCATAAATGTATATGAACCTAACCTGGATGCCCCAGGGTATATGAGACAAACACTGGTAAACTGAAGGGACAAATATTACATGACCACCCTGATATGAATTAAGCAAATTCTGTAGACTCACAAAGGTAGCATCAGGAAGATAGATTTGCATGAGACAAATGGAGAAGAAGGTTATGAATCAATGCCCATATAGGCAAAATCTATGATAAGGTGGAAGAGGGTAGTTGTGTAGTGGATGAGCATAACAGTAATGCTGTCATGATATTGAGTTGGGTAGTGCTGATCTGTGAGGAGGCTAGGGTGGGGAGGGAGATTAGACTGTCCATAGAACTTGGTGAGGGTTGGGGGAAGGAGCAGGTGAACTATGGGGATTTTCAGGTATGTGGTTGAAACTACAATGTTGGGAATGTTCTTTTGGCTATTATGGCAAATTGCCATAATTTGGTTCTTTTGGCAATTATGTTACTGGTTTAAGGTGTTCAATGAGGAGTCATGTGAGAAAGGGCACTCCTAAGGCAGGCTTCTAGGGAGTGTGTACTTTTTAAACTTTATTTTTGAAATTGAAACTTAGCCTAATATTATAGGATGCCTAAGAATTATGTCCTGAGACCCTCCTTGTTGCTCAAATGTGGCCTCTCTCTAAGCTGAATTCAGCATATAAATTCATTACCTTCCCATCAGCATGGCCTATGACTCTGGAGATGATCCTCACTTTCACTGAGGGATTACTTCTAAGCACCAACTAGCAATGGAACTGGAAAAAGACCTCCACCAAAAAGGGGGAAAGGGTAAAGACAAATGAGTTTATATGGCTAACAGACTTCAAAGTGAGTTAGGAGGTCATTCCAGAGGTTACGCTTATGCACATCTCAGCAAGATCTCATTGACTGCCAAAGTAAATATTGCTTCAAATAACAGGGCTTCTGAGGGCTCTAGAGATACCCAGACATTATAAGCAGGGCAGATAGCTCAGGAGTTCAGGGCCCTGCCATTGGACCCCACTTTAGAATTTATACCCTCCAGTGTGACAGAGTTGTACTCAGTTGTGGTTTCCCTACACATGGCTTTTCTGCTCCTTGTATTAGAACCTATAATTAGTACTAGAGTGGATAGGTGTAAGTCCAAAAGATTTAAGTCTTTGGGCTTTCTCTGTGGTAGTTAGGCCCTGAATCTCAACAGAGTTACAACACTTACTCTTCAGTTCGTTGGACTCACGCAGGACAACTAACAAGAAGATTATTATAGACAGTGACCATCACAAGGAACAGAGAGAGTCTGCAACTGTAACCAAGATACTCCAATCCATTTGCTCCATGGAATCTAAGTCCCCTCTCAATTGGATGCAGAGTGGGTTTTACCATCCTAGAATCCTCAGGACTGGGGAATGAATGATGGACTTGAGTAGACTTACTGTTATTCTACTATAGACTTATTGTTATTCTAGCAATGGAAGAACTGTTATCATTGATGTGGAGGCAGTGGCCACTGGAGGTTCTCAGGGGACAGAGAGGGAAAAATAGGTGCAATATGGGAGCATTTTGAGGACTTAGGAATTATCATGAATGACATTGCAATGAAAGATACAAGCCATTGTACATCTTGCTATAACTTACAAAATTGTGCAGGAGAGAGTGTAAACTTCAATGTAAACTATAACCCATTCTTAACGGCAATGTTCTTAAAAATAAGTTAATCAAATGTAACAAATATACCACCCTAATAATGGATGTTGTTGATGTGAGAAAATGTGGGAGGTGTAGGGAGTGGTATATGGGAATCTCCCATAGTTTTCATGTAACACTTATGTAATCTAAGTATCTTTAAAAATGTATATCATTAAAAATATATAGAAGAAAATGTAAGAAAACCTTTTCAAGATATTTTGGTAAGCAGTAGTTTCTGAAATCTTTTACCCAAAGTCAGAGCAATAAAAGAAAAAATAGATAAATGGACCTCCTCAAAATTAAACACCTTTGCTCTTCAAAAATCTTTGTCAAAAGGGTGGAAAGGCAGGCAACTCAAAGGGAGAAAGCATTTGTCAATCACATATCTGATAAAGGTTTAATATCAATGATATATAAAGAAATGCTACAACTCAACTATAAAAAGTCAAAATACCCAAATGAAAAATGGGCAAAAGTCTTGAATGGACAATTGTCCAAGAAGAAATGCAAATGTTGATAAAACACATGAAAAGATATTCATCATCTCTTATGATTAGGGAAATGCAAGTCAAAACTACAATGATGTGTTCCAGGAAAATAGTGCTAGGTTGGATGGGCAATCTGACCCTCTAACACAAAAGGCAGTGGCGAGCAGACAGAGACCTATGTAGAGGAGCTGCTTTGGATACATAGAGAAACAGAATGGGAAGGTACTCTGAGTCATCTTGGATCGTACTGGACACATAAAGAAGTCAAAGAAAACCCTGAGTTGCTTGCCCCTGTGGCTGGTAAATGTACATATACCCCACCCTCAGGATAAATAACCTGGGTGGAGTCTCAGTTCTGCTGCTTTGAATAGAATGTGAGAGAGCATTCCCTGGGAGAAAGAGACTTCTGGGAGGTTGGAGAGTACTTTCTTTGTGGTGAGTTTGGCCAGCTCAGCCCACTTTGAATCTTGGAAGTCACTCTAATCTGATGGGGAGAGAGAAAAGGGGACCTCCTCAGGAAGGATCTCATGCCCAACCACCCAGGTAATAGTGGACTTAGAATAGAGAGGGGGCAGAGACAGAAAGGTAGTTAATCAGCAGGGATCTGGCAAATGACTAGGAATGCACCTTGTCCAAGGAAAAAGGTGTAGATAGCCTTCTGAAAGGCTAACTAACCTAAGAAGACAGTTTAGGTTATTAGAGGAATTCCTGCCTTCCATAAATGAGGTCTCTGGTTAAATTCCCAGTGCTTCTTAGAAAAGTGATCCACTAGGTTATCAGTCAACCAGCTGATACTTTATGAAAGGGAACATATTGATACTCCTTTTGTATTAGATTTCTTGGATCTCTTATTTTTAAAAAGAGTTTCCTTCCCCCCCCCCATTTAACTTGCTAAAACGCATTTCAGAACCTGTAAAATGGCAGGCTGCAGGGTGATTGATGAACACCAGCAGCCTGAGAAGCTCCTAAGGGGTCTAAGAGGGAAGGTTGTTTTTTCTTATTTTTTTTATTTTTCTCTCTCTTTTTTATTTTTAATTTTTATTAGTTGCTGCTGTCTTCTTTCCTGTCTGTTTGTTTACCCTTTCTTGTTTCTCTTTTTAATCTTATACTGATATATTTCTACCTACGATATGTCTTTTCCTTCCTTCATTTTTCTATCTTCTATTTTCTGTTGATGTTCTTTCAATCCACCACTTTTTGTTTGGCCTTCAAATTTTCTTGTTTATATTTCACTCTAACTCTTTTCTTTGTTTTCTTTCGTATATTACTTTTATCTTTTTCTTTTTTCTTCTCCTCTCTTCTCATCATCCCAGCCTTTTATTTCATTCTATATATTTTTCTCTATTTTGTTTCTAATTTCACTGTTCCCATTCCACCTTTTATTCATATTCTTCTCTACTTCTTACCCATATTAATTATTTCTTTTCCTAGATCTTGTACAGTTCCTCTTCTACCTTTTATTATTATTATTACTACTATTCTTTTTCTCTTCTTTTTTCTTTCCTTTTCTCTGTTCCTGAGTTTCTTTTTAGAGGGAACAAAGAAAACATCAAGGAAATAGAAATAGAGGAACAAAGGAACAAAGTGTAATCCTACCACAAACACAAAAACAACAACAAAATAAAACCTTAGAGAATAAAAATAAGCTAATAAAATGAATAAACACATCAAGATAAAAGATGCCTAGACACCTATAAAATTTAAAAGCCATACTAAGAAACAAGAAGACATGGCCCTGTCCAATGAAAAAACTAAAAAACAGGAGGAGATGCAGAACATGTAACAACTAATCAGAGAATTCTAAACAAATATTATTAATCAATTTAATGAATTGAAGTAAGAGATAAAGATATTAAGAAGTTACTGGGAGGACATACTAAAGAAATTGTAAACATAAATAAAAAGATAATGGATATGATGGTGTTGTATGGCACAATGCAAGAAATGAAAAATACCCTGGAAGTACATAACAGCAGATTTGAGCATGCAGAGGAAAGATTTAGCAATGTGAAAAACAGTACAGCTGAAATCAAACAGATAGTAGAAAAGATAGTTAAAAAGTTAGAAAAAAATTAATGGGAGGACATACTAAAGAAATTGTAAACATAAATGAAAAGATAACAGATGTGATGGTGTTGTATGGCACAATGCAAGAAATGAGCATGCAGATGAAAGATTCAGCAATGTGAAAGACAGTACAGCTGAAATCCAGCAGATAGTAGAAAAGATAGTTAAAAAGTTAGAAAAAATTCAGCAGGGACACAGGGATTTGAATGACAGCACAAAACACACAAACATACACATTATAGGTATCCAGAGACAGAAGAGAAGGCAAAGGAGACAAAAGATGTGTTAGAGGAGATAATGTCTGAAAATTTCTCAACTCTATTGAAGGATATAGACTTACATGTCCAGGAAGCTCAGTGCACCCCAAGCAGTATAAATCTGAACAGGTCTACTACAAGATATACACTTGTCTAATTGTCCAATTCTCTAGACAAAGGGAGAGTACTGAAGGCAGCAAGAAAAAAGTGACCCATCACATACAAGGGAAGCTCAACAAGACTAAGTGCTGGATTTATCATGTGAAACTGAGGAGACAAGAAGGCAGTGGTTGACATAGTTAAGGAGCTAAAAAAAATAATAAATAAATAAACTTCCAGCCAAGATTTCTCTATCCAGCAAAACTGGCATTCAAAAATGAGAGTTCAAAATATTCACAGATAAACAGAAATTAAGAAAGTTTGTCAATAAGAAACTTGCCCATCAAGAAATACTAAAAGGAGTTCTGCAGGTTGAAAGGAAAAAAAGTGGAGAGAGAGAATTGGAGAAGATGGTAAGAACAGCTAAAACATAAAAAGAGAAATAAAAATAATATATGGCATAAATAAACCTAAAGAAAATATGGCCAATGTAAGTAATTACATTATAGTAATAACATTGAATGTTAATGATTAAACTCTCCAGTCAAGAGACACAGACCAGCAAAATGGATAAGGAAATATGACCCATCCATATGCTGTCTACAAGAAACTCACCTTAGACCCAGGGACACAAGGTGGGTGAAACCCAATGGTTGGAAAATAATTTTACATGCAAACAATAAGAAAAATTTGCAGGAGTAGCTGTACTAAAATCAGAAAAAAAAAGACTTTAAGTGCAAAACTATTGTAAGAGATAAAAAATGACAATATATATTAATGAAATGAGTAATCTGTCAAGAAAAAAGAACAATCATAAACATTTATGCACCTAACTGAGGTGCTTCAAAATACATGAGGCAAACATTGAAAAACCTAAGTGGAGAAATAGATGCCTCTCCAATTATAGTGGGGGAATTTAATACAACACTATCACCATTAGAAAGAACATATTGACAGATTATCAATAAAGAAACAAAGACATTGAATAATACATTAGAGGATCTGGACCTATATATACTGTATATGTCTGTATATACACATAAATAGAACATTACACCTCAATACAGCAGGATATACATTCTTCTCGACTGCACACAAATCATTCTATAAGATAGACCACATGATAGGACACAGAACCACTCTCAGTGAATTCAGAAAGACTGAAATTATACAAAATAATTTCCTTGACCGCAATAGAATGAAGCTGGAAACATGTAAGGGTCAGAGAACCAGATTGGGCACAAAGATATGGAAGTTAAACAACACACTCTTAGACAGTCAGTGGGTCAAGAAGGATATTGCAAAAGAAATCAGTAACTACTTTGAAATGAAAGAAAAGTAGAACACAACATACCAAAACCTATGAGATGAAGCAAAAGCTGTACTGAGAGGGAAATTCATAGCCATAGGTGTTATTTTAAAAAAGAAGAAAGAGCTAAAATCAAATAACTAACTTCATGCCTGGAGGAATTAGAAAAAGAACAACAAACGAAACTCAAAGCAAGTAGAAAGAAGGAAATATCAATGATTAGAGCAAAGCTAAATGAAATTGAAAATAAGGAAACACTAGAAAATTTTTTAAAAATCCAAAAGCTGGTTCTTAAAGAAGATTAATAAAATTGATAAACCCTTAGTTAGACTACTAAAGAAAAAAGAAAGAAGATGCAAATATGTAAAATAAGAAATGATGAAGGGGATTTCACCAGTGACCCAACAGAAATAAAGAGTATCATAAGAGGATCTTTTGAAAAATTGCATGCCAAGATGGATAATTTAGAGGAAATGGACAAATTCTTAGAAACACACATGCATCCAAGTTGACAAACGAAAAAGTTCATGAACACAACAGACCAATCACAAGTAACAAGACTGAATTAGTCATCAAAAATCTACGAACTAAGAATTGCCCAGGACCAGATGGCTTCATAGGTGAATTCAACCAACCATTCCAGAAAGAACCAACACCAAACCTAAACACTTCTAAAAAATAAAAGTGGATGGACCATTGCCGAACCCATGCTATGATGCCAAGATCACCTTAATACTAAAGCCAAAGACACCACAAGAAAGGAAAACTATACACCAATCTCTCTAATTAACCAGATGATATTATACCCAAGAAAATAATTCCTAATCCTATTCAACAACAACACATCAAATGAATTATTCACCTTTACCAAGTGGGTTTCATCCGGGGTATGCAAGGATGGTTCATCATAAGAAAATCAATCAATGTAATACACCACATAAACAGATTGAAAGAAAAAAATCACATGATCACTTCCATAGATGCAGAAAAGCATTTGACAAAATACAGTACTTTTTCCTGATAAAAACACTGCAAAAGATAGAAATAAAAGGAAACTTTCTGAACATGATAATGGGTATATATGTAAAACCCACGGCTAACACCATCTTCAGTGGTGAAATCCTAAAAGCTTTCCCTCTAAGATCAGGACCAAGACAAGGATGCCCAATATCACCACTCCTATTTAACATTGCCTTAGAAATACTTGCTTGAGCACTGAGGCAAGAAAAAGATATAAAAGGCATCCAAATTGTAAAGGAAGAAGTAAAAATTTCACTATTTGCATATGACATGATCCTATACATAGAAAGCCATGAGAAATCTACAACAAAGCTTCTATAACTTATAAATGAGTCCAGTAAAGTCTCAGGATATAAGATCAATGCTCAAAAATGAGTAGCATTTCTGTACACCAATAACAAGCAATCTGAGGAGGTAATCAAGAAAAAAAATACCATTTACAATAGTAACTTAAAGTATCAAATACCTAGGAATAAATTTAACTAAAGATATAAAGGACTTATCTACAGAAAACAACACTACACTGTTAAAAGAAATCAAAGAAGACTTAAATAAATAGAAGAATATTCCTTGTTCATGCCTAGGAAATAAACATCATAAGATGTCTATCCTACCCAAACTAATCTACAGATTTAATGCAATTCCAATAAAAATCAACACTGTATGCTTTAATAAATTGGAAAACCCAACTACAAAATTTATTTGGAAGGATAAAAGGCCCCAAATCACCAAAGACATATTGAAAGAGAAAAATGAAGTTTGAGGCATCACACTACATGACTTTAAAACATACTACAAAGCTACAGTGGTCAAAACTGCATGGTATTGGCTCAAGGATAGACACACTGGCCAATGGCACTGAATTGAGAGTTCCTCTATAGATCCTCCCATATATTGTCATCAGATATTTGACAAGGTCACTAAGCCCACTCAGTTGGGAGAGAATGGACTCTTCAACAAATGGTGATTGGAGAACTGGATATCCATATCCAAAAGGATGAAAGAGGAACACCATCTCACACAGTATACAAAAATCAAGTCAAGATGGATCAAAGATCTAAATATAAAAACTGAGACCATAAAGACCTTTGAAGATGCTGTAGTGAAGCATCTACAGGACCTTGTAATAGGAAATGGTTTAATGAACTTCACACCCAAAACATGAGCAGCAAAAGAAAAAATAGGTAAATGAGATTACCTCAAAATAAAAAAATTCTGCACCCCAATGACGTTATCAAGAAAGTAAAAAAGCAGCCTACTTAATGGGAGAAAATATTTGACAACCATATATCTCATAGGATCCTACATCTCGAAAATAAAAATACAAACAACTCATTTAAAAAATGGGCAAGTGAAATGAAATGACACTTCTCCAAGGAAGAAATACAAATGTCCAGAAATCACATGAAAATATGCTTAACATCGCTAGCTATTAGGGAAATGCAAATCAAAACTATAATGAGATATCAACTTACACCCATTAGAATAGTGGCTATTAAAAAAACAGCAGACTATAAGTGTTGGAAAGGATGTGGAGGAATGGAAATCCTCATCCACAGCTGGTGGGATTATACAATGTTCCAGCCATTATGGAGGACAGTTTGGCAGTTCCTCAAAAAACTAGCTATAGAACTTCCACATGATCCAGCGATTCCACTGCTGGGTATATACCCTGAAGAATTGAAATCAAAGATATGAACAGATATATACACACCAATGTTCATAGCGGCATTGTTCACTATTGCTAAAGGTTGGAATCAACGCAGGTGCTCATCAACAAATGAATGAATAAAATGTGGTACATACATACAATGGAATATTACTCAGCTGTAAGAAGCAATAAAGTGCTAACACATGGGATAACATGGATGAATCTTGAAAACCTTATGTTGTGTGAAGTAAGCCAGGCATTGAAGGATGAATAGTACATGACCTCACTGATATGAATTAAGGAATTTGGGCAGTCTCAGGGAGCTATTGTCTGTAACTTAGGTTTACAAGAAATAGAAAGAGAAGAGAATGTTGTGAGCCATCACCCATATGGACGTAATCTATGGTAAAGTGTTAGAGTGTAGTTGCATATTGAATGGAAAGGACAGGAGGATAGTGATATTATTGGGTTGGGTGGTGCACGATTGATAAGTGGGTAGATTGGGAAGGGTGGGTTAGAAGGTCCAGGATACTGGGGAGAGGTTTGGGAGAGGGAACAGGTGAACACTGGGGATTTGTCGGTAAGAGGTTGAAAGTACAGAGGTGGGAATGTTCTTATGGCAATATGACAAGGAAGAGTCACTCATTTAGGGTGTTTGTTGGGGGGGGGGGCATTTGGGACAGGGGCACACCTTGAACAGACTTCTAAGGAGTGTGTGATTGTTCATTCTGTCATAATGTGTTGTATCAGTGGGTGGAGACCCACATAATTAGTGGGGAGGAGTTGGACTCCAATCTTTGGGAGGATCGATTTGTTCAGAAATAGGTGGGAGTCTCTCAGGAGCAAGGGCAGTTCTTAATAGGGGAGGACAAACCAGTGTTTCAAG
Organism: Cabassous unicinctus; assembly: GCA_029593785.1. NCBI lineage: Eukaryota > Metazoa > Chordata > Mammalia > Cingulata > Chlamyphoridae > Cabassous > Cabassous unicinctus. The sequence goes on along the minus strand of JAQZBX010000507.1, from coordinate 63,314 downwards.
ACCTCTTGTTGCATGTAACTATAAATCTTCTCATCCAATGAGTCAAGCCGGGGGTTCGTCGTGGATCCCGGGGGGCTGGGGTGGGATGAATAGAATAGGTCAAACAGGGGTTATTTAGTGGTCAGTGGAAATGCTCTTCATTACCATACAGTGATGAACACAGGACATGGTAAATATCATCAAAATTTATATAAGTGTGCAGTCTAAAATGTAAACCCTAGTGCAAACCATTGACAATGTTTAGTAACTATGTATCACTATTTGTATATCAGTTAAAACACTGCTACCATCCACAATAAAAAGGTATTAATATGGGGAGGCAGAAAGGGGGAGGATTTTGGGTATATGAGATTCTCCTGTATTCTGTGTGTGACTTTGCTGTGACCTAAAACTTCTTTGAAAACAAAATGAAAAATAGTGAGACACTGGGGAATGAGAGGGGGAAGGTGCCACGGTACAGACTGGATATCAGATATTGCAGTGATGAAAGGCAAAAGGTCAAAAATATTTTTTTAAATATTTTTCATTTTTATATGTCCAAATCTTTTGATTTAATTTTATTTTTAGTTTTTTTAAATTTTACATTTTTTATCTCTTACATTTAAACTTTTCATTATTATATAATTTTCTTATTAATTATATTCAGCTATTGTAATGGCTTCATCTTTGAAGAAGCTTTGGATCACAGAAGGTTTACAACTGGGGTGGGGGAGAATTGTTGGTGTGGGGTATCAAGGATGGGGGAGTCATGGGAAAAAGTTCACATGAGCATAAATGTAAGGTATATAAAAATGTTCAAATGTTTAAGGGGCATTGTAACAGTGGGTGGAGAATCACTCAATAAGTGAAAGAATACTAAATTCCCATCCTGGAGACCTTTGCCACTTTCTCTAAGAGAGCAGCAACAGTCCCCCTAGTGCAGCGGCAGTGACTGGTGAAGGAGGATGATCCACTGATGGGCCCTTGATATTCATGACTAGCCTTATAAGTCTTTGCTCTTGAAATTGAAACTTAACCTATTGTTATGGGTGCCTAAGGGTTGCCTCCTGAGAGCCTCCTTGTTGCTCAAATGTTGCCTCTCTCTAAGACAAAGTCAGCATATGAATGCATTACCTTCCTCCCGCGTGGGACATGACTTCCGGGGATGAGACTCCCTGGCAATGAGAGATTGCTACCAAGTGCCAACTGGCAATGTGACTGGAAAAAGACCTTGAACAAAAGGAGGAAATGGTAAAGACAAATGAGTTTATATGGCTAAGAGACCTCAAAATGAGTTGGGAGGTCATCTGAGAGGTAATGCTTACACATATCTCAGTAGGATCTCATAGAATTCCAATGTGGATATCATCCCAAATACTGGGGCTCCTGAGAACTCTGAACAAACCCAGGTCCTATGTCAGAGCTGATAGCTCTGAAGTTTGGTCCCTTTCCAGTGGGCCCCACTTTGGAGTTTGTGCTCCTGAGAGTTTCACAGTTGGACTCAATTCTGTCTTCCCTGCACATGGCTCATCTGTCCTTTCTATTCAAACCTATAATTGGTCCTGGAGTTTGTAGGTGTACATCCAGAGGCTTGAGTCTTTGGGCTGTCCATGTGCCAGCTAGGCCCAAAACCTTGGTGGAGCAGCAACTCCTACTCTACAGCTCATTGGACTCACCCAGGACAACTGGCAGGGAGATAATGATGGACAACGGCCATCCTAGGGAATGGAGAGTGTGGACAGCTGCAGGCATGATACTCCTATCCATCTTCCCCATGGGATATAAGTTCCCTCGCAATTGGAGGTGGAGTGGACATCACCATCCCAGATTCCTCAGGATGGGGGGAAGAGCCATGGACTAGAGGGGACTTAGTGGTATTGTACTATAGACATATTGTGATTCAAGCAATGGAAAAAATTACAACATTGATGTGGAGCCAATGGCCACTGGAGGCTCTAGGGGCAGGGAGAGGGAAAGGCATTTGTTATACAGGGGCTTTTTCGGGATTTGTGAATTGTCCCTTGGGAAATGTCCTTAGTGACATTGCAACGATAGATATAGGCCACTTTATATCATCATATAACATGCAGAACTGTGTGGGAGACAGTGTGGTCTACAATGTGAACTATGGTCCATCCTTAATGGCAAAGCCCCAGGATGTGTTTATCATTTGAAATTAATGTGCCATACTAATGAAGGGTGTTTATGTGGGAAGTTGTGGGAGGTGTGGGAGGTGGGGCATATGGGAAGCCCTATGTTTTTTTGTGTGGAACATTTATGTAATCTAAATATCTTTTAAGAAAATAAAATAAATTAAAAAAAAGAGAGATAATACTACTAAATGATGAGATTACAAGGAACATCATTTCAAAATGTGCAAAATTGTCTAAATGTTTCTAGAGCCCTCAGGAGCCCTGCTGTTTGAGGCAATGTTTACTGTGTCAGTCACTGATATCTGGCTGAGACATGTACAAGTGTAACCTCTGGAATGACCTCCCAACTCACTTTGAAATCTCTTAGCCATAAAAACTCATTTATATTTAATATTTGCCCCTTTTAGTGAAGATCTTTTCCCAGATGCATTGCTAATTGGCACTTGTTAATAATCCCTTGGTGCCAGGGATGCTTATCCCGGGGGTTGTGAGGAAAGGTAGTGCATTTATATGCTGAGTTTGGCTTAGAGAGAGACCACATTTGAACAACAAGAAGGCTTTCAGGATGTAACTCTTAGGCAATATTTAATATAGGTTAAATTTCTATTTCATAAGAAAATGTTCATAATGAAATCATCAATATCAAGGGCCTGGCATAGTGGTCTGTCCTCCTTTGCTAGGCACATGTACTTTGGGTATTCTTGCCACTCTCTTAGGGAATATAGCAGGATACTCCAGGTTTGCAATTCAATATTTTTTTGGTTATTGTTTGGGTCTCCACTCACTGAGACAACACCCCATGACTACTTAAACATATTCATATGTCATAGAGGCATGCCTCAGGTTCACCCCTCCCACATCCCACACACACCCCACACCAGGTATTCTCCACTGCCACAATTGTGACCCATCTGTGATCTAAAACATTCCCCAAAACAAAACCAAAAAATATAAACCAATTAAAGTAATAAGAAAATAGAACCATAATAATACTAAATGAAATATAAATAATGATAAAAGTAAAAATAAAAATTTAAGTAAACAAAATTTATTCAATGTGTCCTTCATCATGGTAAGATCTGTTGTGTATTATGTACAATTACAGGCATAGCAGACTATTTCAGGAATTTGGCACCCTACAAGTGAGCCTTACTTTGTGTATATATGCTTTCGAGTGTAACAGAGTTAGACTTATTTATAATTTCAGTACACATGACTCTTCTGCCCCTTATATTTGAACCTGTAATTAACACAATATTCATTAAATATATGTCCCAGACACTTAAATCTTTGGTTTATTCATATGCCAATTGAGCCCTGAATCTCAGCAGAGTTGCAATACCTATTCTCCATTGGACTTGCCTAGGATAACTAACAAAAGGATGATGGACAATACCTATCCCAAAAAACAGAGCATATCTACAACTGCAAACAAGATAGTTCCATCCATCTGCCCTATGAAATCTAAGCTCCCTTTAAAACAGAACAGAGTGGGCAGCACCATCCCAAAATCCTCAAGATTAAGGAACGAACAAACATAAGGGGGGAATGCAACTAGCAATGGAAGAATTTGTAACAATGATATAAAGGCAGTGGTTATCAGAGGTTCTGAGTTGAGGGAGAGGGAAGCTAAGATGTAACATGGAGGCATTTTTTGGGACGTTGGAATTGTCCTACAAGACATTGCAATGACAGATACAGGCCATTATACATTTTTTTTAAACCTATAAAATTGTGCAGTGCATAGTGTAAAATATAATGTAAACTATAGTCTATGGCTAGTAGCAATACTTCAATATGTGTTCATCAATTGTAACAAATATACCACACTAATGAAAGATGTTGTTAATGGGGGAAATTGTGGGAGAAGGAGGGACAGAGTATATGGGAAACCTCTGTATTTTGATGTAACATTTATATAAACTAAAGCTTCTTTAAAAATAAAAAATATATTTTAAAAAATGGGCCAAAAATATTTGTAGCCAAAACTGGGAATTGCAGCACTCAGACATCCTAATCACATTAAAAGATCCACCCAGTCATGAATCTCCATTTGACCAATACTTGTTTAAGCTGGTTTGTAGTTGTCATTATTAAGGTTTATGAAACAAATGACTGCTATATAAACTACAGGCCCACTAAAATTTTGTACTACATAGAAATTTTTACTGAGTTTTGTTTCATTTTCCAAATACTAAACTAAACCCAAAATTCAAGATGCCTTATTCCTTTGAATTTGAAAACAGTTTTGTTTGCCATTCATAATTTTATATTGCTGAAAATTTTGTAGCTTTGAAATGTTTGTAGCTTTTGAGTAAGCTTTCTTTAATATTAAAAAAATCTGAGTATCATTACTTTTAGCTGAATTGCTATTTATTTTTTGTATCTGTAACTTATCTGCTAAAAAATGCACACATTAAATTTGAAGACTTTTTAAGAAGGCCAGATAATTTCCTTCTCCACATACTATTCCTACACACATTTAATGGTGCAACACATTAAAAGGTGAAGTTGAACAATTTGATAGAGAGGAAATTTAAATGTATGACCTAACTCTAACAAACCAAAAATAATGTAATTTCTTTGTCATTTATTAGAGTGCTAGCTGCCACTCAATATTATTCGCTCTCTTTGCCTTTGAAAATTATTCTAATTTGGTAGGCAATACAATTACCCAATTAAGAGTATATTTCCCAGAGCCACTTGCAATTATTGATGGCTACATTATTAATTTGGGACAAAAGAATTGTAAGTGAAAGTATCGTGTTGAACATCAGGAAAGTTGCTTAAAGGGAGCTGATGAACAGACTAAAGTTGTTTCAGCCAACAGGATACTGTGAATGTATCTTGAGAATGGAAACTAGGCGTGAGATAGCTAAAAGATAGCAGCTGCCTTAGATATGCAATGACTTCTTGAGCAGCCATACCAGGAAAAGAATGCCTATATTCAGATGTGGTTATTTAAATAATTTTAATTAGAACACAAAACCTTATATAAATAAATCCTTAAAAGAACAGTATAGGGGGGTAAGATACAGACTATAGTTAGTAGTAATAGTTTGATGATACTCTTTCATAATTTGTTAACAAATGTTTCACAACAATGCAAAGTATTTTTGGTGGGGTGATGTGTGGGAGCCCTGTATGATGTTATGCATGTTTGTTTTGTAAGTTCACAATGTTTACCGAACACTTATTGTTTATGTGTATTCATGTATGAATGATATACTTCAATAAATTGTTAAAAAAAAAAACACCTTATATGTATGAGCCAACATATTTAGGACTTATGCTGTTGATAAACTTCTGAGATTGCTATTCAGGATACCTGAACTGATTGCCTACAGTCATCTTTCATATACGATGTATGTGTTAGATGAAAATAAAAGTTATTATAGAATTAAAAGTCATCAGTAGATACCTTAATTTATTTTCTATACTTATTTATGTAAAACTGTCGATAATTTATGGAGATAAGAAAGGCAACTGTGAATTTTAAAATCCTAAAAATATTACTTCGTAGCCTTTGAGTCAATGACTACCCATTTATATATGATGTTTAAAACACATAAATCTATATTCATTACATAACTTGTGAAGCAAGGGAAAAAATAAGTGCTTATCAAAAACATAGTTAATTGCTAACAGAAACAGAGGAATTGCTCTAAATATAGATTCCAGACAATATTGAGTTCAGAGCAAAATGAAATCTTAATACAGCAATTTATATGAATACTACATATATATTAAAATTTTTGTGGAAATTCAAGATGTAGAGAAAAACAATACGCATTTTAATTATGTAAATAAATTAATAAAGAGCAATGAATTTGTGAGAGTTCATTAAAAAGTTAATCCCAAATCAGAGATTATACTTTATTATAATTTTTCAAAAATCATTTAAGGAAATGAACATATTTCTACAAAGAACATCTTAATATAAAATAAAAAATAAAAATCATTGAAGGGAAATGTATATCTAATAACCATTGATTAAGTTTAAATGAAAATAATTAAACTTAGGAAAATAAAGAAAGCATAATTTCTTAACTATCCTTTGAATAATATTAAAACTGCAATTCTTGATTACTTATAGACATTTTTTAAAGGAAATATTAACGATTGACTAAAATTTATAGGATGTTACAAAATTTGATTCATTACCTATTCTTACATTGGCAACTTTTCTCTATTAATATTTTTAAAAGAAATGCATAAAGAATTTAACAAAAAATTATATCCTTTTAAAGAACTTAAACTTATAGAAATCAGGAAAAAAAGGAAATGTTTTTAATCAAACTAAAATTAACTAAAGAAATAGTAATTACTGGAGCTTGTTGACATATCTTAGAATGGTATGGTTTTTAAATGTTTAGCAGGGAGCCACAAAAGAGGTATAACTGCATGCACATATTTAACCTCATGAATTTACAAAACTTCAAGGCTTAAAGCATTACAAGATGAGATTCTTGATTTTGCTCATGTACCAAGAAAGCATTCATCTCCCAATTTTAAATAGCATAGGAATTACCAAAATTTATGGTGAATGAAAAAAAAAAGCTGCTAAATAGAAAAATATGACCAAAATGTTATATGTAATATATGTATATCCATATACATAAGATTAGTCTAGAGGACCATGAACAGAAGTCTCAAAAGTGGTGATGATATTTCCATTTCCTTTCATAGTTTAAAAATTTTTCTAGTTTTACTTCAGTGTTAACATATACTTTTTCTATAACTTAATTCTATCACAATATTATACTTTGCTTTAAGAACATATATTTGCAGTCTCTTATTCGTTTTTAGCTGTTTGTTTACTTATGAATAACATTAGCCAAAAAGAGTTATAAAGGACCAGTGAATATTTTCATAACAATAGCTATTGTGTATTAAAAACTTTGAAAGAATGTAAGCATTCTGATGCTAATCATCAATATTTATTAGTACAGCATTAAATTATTTTTATTTATCATCTTATTTAATATTTAATGTGTCTCTATGGATTTAGAATTATTTTTCTTGTGCAATTGAAGAGCCTAGATTTATACTGTCAGTGATTTACTGAGGGATATACTGGTAAAATCTGACAGATCTAGAAACTACACTCTGGATTTTTCAGTCCCAAGTAGCATTCTTTGAGACTGTGCTGTATTTCTTCTCATTAGAATAAATGACTTCTAAAAATGCTCACCTTAATAAAGTTCTCTGAATTGGAATATGCATTGGGGATTGCTATGGCACAATTTGAAGGATAATGCCACATTTTTTAGAAAATAATTGGTCTTAAAAACACATACATTTAAACCTCAAATTTAACAACTATTTCATGACTTCCAATAACTATGTAGATTTTGAGAACCATGTTATTGCAAATGTTCCAGATCATGTGTTTTCAAATACAGGAATCCTAAACAAATATTCAAACTAATTAAAAGGTGCTACTTATTATAGAGAGAGACCATGTAAATATCTAAATAGGAAAGAAAGAAAAGATGCACTTGAAGTTTCAGCATCACTTTCATTTCAATTGCCTGGAGCCTTTTCTCTACTGCATGATTCTAATGATAGCATTTTTCACTTCTTTGTTCTGAAGACTATAAATGAGTGGATTCAGCATGGGGATCACCATAGAATAAAACACAGAGGCCATTTGATCCTTTCCCAAGTAGTAGGACTTCCTTAGTTTTAAATAAGTGAAAATTGTAGTACCATAAAAGATGGTGATTCCCAGGAGGTGGGAGGCACAAGTAGAGAAGGTTTTGCCCTTTTCTGAAGTGGAATTAATTTTAAGGATAGCAGACAGAATGGACACATAGGACACAGAGATTGTGGTAAGAGACACCATTTTATTTAAACTAGCGTGAATGAATAACATGATTTCAGTGCCACTAGTGTCATTGCAGGACAGAGCTAAAATTGCTGTTAAGTCACAGAAAAAGTGGATTTGCAGAAATGCAATCTGCTCATGAAAAGAACAGTGGCTATGGATTCAGTAATGCCTATCATGTAAGACTCAGTGATGAGGACACAGCACAGTCTTGTGGACATAACTGGGTAGTTAAGAGGACTGCAGATAGCTACATAGCGGTCATAGACCATTCAAGAGAAAAAGAAAAATTCAGTGACAACCAGGAAGACATCTGGGTGAAACAGCCTATAAATGTCAGAGGCTAAAGTCAGTAAGTTCTCTAAGGTTTTAGGAGTGATGACTGTTGAATAACTGAGGTCAAGGAATGACAGGTGACTGAGGAAAAAGTACATGGGGGTATGAAGCTGGAGATTCAGGCGAATTATAAGTATCGTCCCTGCATTCCCCAGCACAGTAGACAGGTACATCAAGAGAAATAACTTAGATAGAACTGACTGATCTCTTCAGAGTCTATCAATCCCATAAGAATGAAGTCAGGTACATTTGTGTTATTACTACTTTCCATAATAGCAAACAGCTGTTGTAAAATGTTGAGAAATCAAATGGAATATTTAGCATGAATGACTTCAAAACAGTTTTTGTTTATAGGAATGGTCTGGCATTTACAAAAAAAAAGTTAAGTGTGTCTAGAAAATCATAATAAGGAGTAGTTTATAAAATTTGACTGAAAAAAATCTTAGTTTTACTTCCAAAGTCACATTAGGTAGAAATGATAAGTATTACATAATTAAAATTAACATGACACTATTCTAAATACTTTCTTTCATTAATACATTAAGGTTAAAATATACCATATGTATTATTATTGCATAAATTATTTAATAATAAAAAGGCCACAGAAAGTTAAGGAAGGCAGTCAGAGTCACAGTTAAGTGTAGTTTGCTCTATGATTCTACCAAAATTGATTGAATGATAGATCAGGCTTATAACACTATATTTCTACCTATATTTATTATCAGAAAAACATAAACAAGCTATTTGTATGTATTAAAAAATAATAGTGTTTTAATGTATCATTTACTATTCTTTTGTACCCACAATTATTTAATATGTGACAGGACAGAAATTAAAATCTTAGATGTATTAATATTATAGAGCACACATTGCTATTAATTTTCAGAAGATATGTTTTTAACAGATTATAAAATCAAAATTATTTCAAAAATTATATTTCCAATATATGTTCAGTGCGTGATGACTGATTCCATCAATTCTGTATTTCCATATCTACATTTCCTCATAGTACTTAGGTAAGGCCTGTGTTATACATCCACATGCAAACTTTTCTAATAATATTCCTAATGTTTAAAAATAAACTAAAATGCTCTAACTTTAGATTAATATGTACCAGAAGTCAAAGTGGGTGAAAAACTTCTTCCAACATTGTCTGTGTAGAAATTTGTCAACTTAAAGTTTGTCTCACACAAACAAAATGTAAACCATTTAAATAGTCTGAAGTTTCTGCAATATAATATTAATTTTTCCTTTGAAATAACTTATGTTTAATTTTTGTTCTTGTATTTATATTTTTTAAGGTAAAATAATGAACCTAAAATTTTTGTTCATGTCCTCTTCAAATAGTAAGTTCATCTGGAAATTATATCTCACAGTTATACCAGTGAGGTTTATGACCACAAGCATAGCAGTGGTCATAAGCTTGGCTTTCAAACTTATAATGCATAAAGCTTGGCTTTCAAACTTATAATGCAAAGGCAGTTCTTATATTGAGGATTGCTGACAATGCAACATTTCATTATCTCTGGGACTAATTTCCAATGAAAATTACTTGGCATAATGCCAAAGATAAAGGTTCAAATTCTAATACGTCCATGTTAGGTTTGTAATAGACAGTTGCCTTTCCTTTAGAAGCCACATAATGTTGAGCAACATTTTTTAATATTCTTTTGTGAAGTTTTAATTTACTACTGTGTAAAACAGTAGGTATATTTAGAGAAATACTTACTCTGTAATTTAAAGGCCATATTGATAACCAGCAGATATGGAATAGTATATTTTTCCCAAGGAAATATTTTTATATTTTAAAGTGTGATATTTTCATAGGATTAAATATTGTTCATTACCCAAAAATTATTAGACAAAATTCAAAGAAGAAAATGAAAATATTTAATAAATGTTCTTATACTCTATATGTATTTTCCTTCGTACATATGAAGCTTATTTGCATGTATAGCTATGTTTTAATATAATTTTATTACTAATATTCTATAATAATCTGTTTTGTATTAAATATTTATAATAAACCTTGACCTACATTATAATTTTGTAAATTCTAAAATTTGATGTTGTTGCACAGATTTTTGTAGCATAACTAACTTCTTTCTAGGATAGTCCACAAGCTGATGAATGGGCATTTTTGAAGAATCACAAGGGAAACATGCTGGTGTTTCTCAAGTTAGGTTTATGAGTGTCAACTAATTCATCAGCAGCAGACTTCATGCTGTATTTAGCCACAAAAATGTTTGTGCAATTTGTTTTATTGTTATAGTGTGTTTGCTTTTATTGTTTTAAAAGAAGTGTGACAGAAGAAATAAAAAATCAGTGCTAAGGTGAGTAATGATTCTATAATTATACTTATGGCCAAAAATTTACTTCTTCTGTATAAACAGATGAAATGCATTCATATGAATCTTTCATTAATTAAAGGTAATAATATCAATCTTCAGGTACATTTAGAAGCAACTTATGCAAGAAATGCTGTTTATACTGAAGAATTTCAGAAGAATATTTGATGGTATGGATCATAAATTACAAAATAATATGTTATACAATTGATGATGTTTTGAATGTACAATTTTTCAATTCATCAATAAATCAGTGATACTGAGACAAGCTTAATTGGAGATTTAAAATGCAAACATCAATTCATTTCAGAAAACATCAACTTGGGGTATTAGCTGTTCTAAGTCAATGCCACCTAAATGAAGTCTGGTTACTCCTTTACAAAATTATCATGAGGGAGTTTTTCTACCAGTATTAAAATCAATTTTTATAGTCATTAAATGTACTTTCATATAATGTAATAGTCAAAGAAAGAATAATTAATGAAACTTTTATGACTAATCGTTTTTGCCAAATCTTTATTGTTGGGATTGAAATATAACATGTCTAATAGTAAAATAATTTTGGCAGAAGATTAGCATTAAGGCATAGAAAGAAACATGACTTATTTGTCCTAAAATTCAACAAAATTTGGATTTTATCAATGAAAATTATTCAATGTCATTTAAAAAATTCTATCATTTTAACTCTCAAATTTTAAGAGTTTTGAAGCTCGGTTTAGAAATATTATGCATTTCTTAAAAATTGGCTCTTTTGTTATTTTATTCTTTGCTTCATTTCTCTGGAATTCAGAGGTTGGCTTTTTCTACTAGTACTACTTTACACTGTTTTATTTATATGATTATATTTACAGCTATATATTTTTACATCCTTTTACTATGCATTTATTTTTTTTTTAATTTTTACTTTATTAGAGATGTTGTGGGGTTACAGAAAAATCATGCATAAAATACAGGATTCCCAAACTCCACCCCACCAGCAAAAGCTTTCATTAGTGTGGAACTTTTGTTATAATTGATGACAGCACATTTTATAATTATACTATTAACTAAAGTATGTGGTTTATCTTATGATTCATGGTTTGTGTAATGTAATTCCATAGATTTTTTTTATTTTTATTCTGTTACCATATTTACATTCTAACATTTCCCCTTTTAATCACATTCAGATACATAAGTATATATCAGTGCTGTTAATTGCATTCACAATATTATGCTACCTTCACCATTATCCATTTTCAAAAGATTTCCATCATTCCAAATAGGAACTCTCTACATTTTAAGCCTTAAACTTCTCATTCCCTATCCCCACCTTGTTCACTGCTTAATTTATATTCCAGATTTTGACGCTAGGAGTTTGCTTATTCTAATTTTTTCAAATCAGTGAGTTAATAAAACATTTGTCCTTTTGAGTGTGACTTATTTCACTCAATATTTTCCTCAACTTGATGTATTCATATTTCTTCCATATTGTTGCATGATTCATACTTCACTCCTTTTTAAGACAGATAACACTCCATTGTATTGTGTGTATATACCACATTTTATTTATCCATTTATTGTTTGATGGATCTTTGTGTTGCTTACATCTTTTGGTATTTGTGAATAATTCTGCTATGAATATTAGGGTGTGAATATATGTACCAGACCCTGCTTTCAATTCTTTTGGGCATATGTCAAGTAGTCAGATTGACAAGTCGTACAGTAGTTCTATACTTAGCTTTCTGAGGAATTGCCAAACTGACTTCCACAGCAGCTGCACTATTTTATAATGCCATCAGCAATGAATGAGGGTTTGTATTTCTCCACATTCTCTCCAACAATTGTTATTTTCCTTCTTTTTTAGTAACAGTTATTCTAATGGGTGTAAAATGGTACCTTCTTGTGGTTTTGATTTGTGTTTCCATGATAGCTAATGACTTTGAGCATCTTTTCATTTGATTTCTATTTGTATATCTTCTTTGGAGAGATGTCTATTCAAGTCTTTGCCCATTTTAATTTTAATTTTATTGAAGTATATCATTCATTCATAACATACATAAACAATAAATGTATAGTAAAAGTTGTGAACTTACAAAACAAATATGCGCAACATCATACAGATGTCCTATTCATCAATTCACCACTATGACCCTACATTGTCATGAGACGCTTGCTAAAAATTATGAAAAAACATCATCAAAATCTTGTTAACTATACTCCATATCTTTCACTTGGTGTATTTTCCCCCAACCCACCCTATTATCATTTTTGAGATATATTTTTATTACAGAAGTTGTAAACTTACAAAACAATCATGCACATGCATAGAATTCCCATACAACACCTCTTCAATAACACACAACAGCACGGTGGAATATTTCTTAAAGATTATGAGATAATATCAGACTTTTACAACCAACTACGGTCCATAGCATACATTCGTTTTGCCCATTTTTTAAATTGGGTTTTTTATTGTTTCGTTGTTAAATTGTAGAATTCTAAAAAATTTTCCACATTAAACTTTGTTGGCTATGTGGTTTCCAAGTGTTTTCTCCCAATATCTAGTTTGTCAACTTACTTTCATGATGACGTCCTTTGAGGAATAAAAGTTTTTAATTTTTATGAGGTTCCATTTATCCATATTTTTCATTTTTTCTTTTTTTTCCAATTGAGATCCAGTTTTCCCAGCACCTTTTGTAGAAGACAGTAATCTTTTCCAATTGAGTAGTTTTGCCAGCTTGTCAAAAATCAGTTGTCCATAAAGGTGGGAAATGATTTCTGAGCTCTCAATTCAATACAATTTGTCTATGTATCTGTTCTTGTGCCAATACCATGACTTTCTGATTATTGTGGCTTTGTTATAAGATTTGGAAGAGTGAGTCCTCTAACTTCAGTCTTCCATTTCAAGATGGCTTTAGTTATTTGGGGTCCCATAATCTCCATATAAATTTGATGATTGTCTTTTCTGTTTCTGTAAAGAATGTTGGAATTTTGATTGAGATTGCTTTGAATCTATAAATAGCTTTGGGTAAGAGTGACCTCTTATAGATCTAGAGTCTTCCAATTCATGAACACAAAATGTCCTACCATTTATTTAGGTTTTCTTTGAAATTTTTAGCATTTTTTTCTTTTTTTTAGTTTTCTGGGTACAAGTCCTTAACATAACTGGTTAGATTTATTGCTAAATAAATTCTTTTTAGTTGCTCTTGTGGATGGAAATTTTGTCTTGATTTCTTTTACAAAGTGTTCATTGTTTCTATATAGAAACATGATTGATCTTTTGGTGTTGATCTTGTATTTCAACTCATGGCTGAATTCATTTATTTGTTCTAGGATTTTTGTTGTGGATTCTCAGTAGTTTTCCTACATAGGATCATAGCATCTGCAAATGAGGAAAGTTGTACTTCTTCCTTTTCAACTTAGATATTTTTTGTTTATTTTTCTTTCCTAATTGCTCTATCAAGAAATCCCAGTACACTGTTGATTTACATTGGTTACAGGTGGCATTCCGGTCTTGTTTATGATCTTAGAGTAAAAGCTTTCAGTATTTCAGCTTTACCTAGGATCTAAGGATGAGGTTTACATATATGCCCTTTATAATTTTCAGGGGTTTTCAATCTATTCCTGGTGTTCTAAGTGTTTTCATCAAGATGGTGTGTTGGATTTTGTCAAACATCTTTTCTGCATCAGTTGAGATGATCACATGATTATTTTCCTTTGGGTTGTTAAATATTCTATATTATATTAATTGATTCTCTTATGTTGAAATAACCTTTCATACCAGGGATAAATAAAACTTCATCATGTCTTATAATTTATTTAATATGCTGTTAGATTGGATGTTTTAGAATTTTTGAGGATTTTTGCATCTGTATTATTAAGAGATGTTGGTCTGTGGGTTCTATTCTTGCGGTATCTTTATTTTTGCTTTGGTATGAGAATGAGTTTTGCCTTGTAAAAGCAAAATATGGAGTGAACCCTCCTCTTCAATTTTTGGAATAATTTGACCAGGATTGGACTAAAGTCTTGTCCAAATGTTTGGTAGAATTGTCCTGTGAAGCCTTCTGGACCTGGGCATTATTTAAGGAAGTTTTTTAATTACTGGTTCAATCTATTTACTAATAACTTGTTTGATAACATCTTCTAATTCTTCTTAAGTCACTGTTAGTAGTTTGTGTGTTTCTAAGAATTTCTCCATTATCATCTAGAGTATCTTAATTATTGGCATATAGTTCTTCATAGTATCCTCTTTTAGACCTTTTATTTCAGCAGGCTCAGTAAAAATGTCTCCCCTTTCATTTCTGATTTCAGTTATTTACAGTCTCTCTTTTTTTCTTCTCAGTCTAAAGATTAGTCCATTTTATTATTCTTTTCAAAAAACCAAATTTAGTATTTTGATTCTGTCTTGTATTGTTTTTATTTCATTTATTTCTGCTCTAATCTTTATTATTACCTTCATTCTGCTTGCTGTGGATTGGTTTGCTCTTCTTTTCTTAGTTCTTGCAACTTTGAGGTTAAGTCTCTGATTTGGCATCTTTCTTCTTTGTTAATGTATGCATTTAAAACTGTAAATTTCCATCTTAACACTGCCTTCATAGCATCCCATAAGTTTTGGAATGTTACATTTTCATTTTCATTAGCCTCAATATGTTTTCAAACTTTCTTTCTGATTTCCTCTTTAACACATTAGTTGTTTAGGAATATGTTGTTTAATTCTCACATCTTGTGATTTTTCCATTTCTTCCTTATTTTTGATTTCTTGGTTCATTCTGTTGTGCTCAAAGAAGATACAATGCATGATTACAGTAAGTTTGAATTTATTGAGACTTGTTTTGTTTCTCAACATATGTTTTGTCCTGGAGAAATATCTATGTGCACTGAAAAAGACTATGGATTTTATTTTTTGGGGGGAAGTGTTCTATATATGTCTCTTAAGTCTAGTTAGTTTAGAGTACTTTTCAAATCCTATACTTTCTTATTGATGTTCAGACTAGATGTTCTATCTATTAATGACAGTAGCATATTAAAATCTCTTATTTTGCACATAGAACCATCAATTTATCTACTCAAATCTGTTCAGTATTTTATTCCTATATATTGGGTTTCTGCTAATAAGTGTATATATATTTATAATTCCTACATCTTTTAGTTGAAGTTTTACCTTTTTTCAGTATATACTGACCATTTTCTCCCTTATAACTGTTTTTTCCTTAAAGTCTCTTTTACCCCACGTTAGCATAGCCACACAGAAACACACTATATACTGATGAATAAATCAAGTGAACAAGAATATTTAACAGTTTTAACTATATATACACGGGCACAGCAGAGACCCAAAATAATGAAGAAAATACTGAAAATTTTGAAAGGAGATATAGATAGCTCTATCATCTAGTAATAGATTTCAATATGCATTTTATAATGGATAGAACATCTAGAAAAGTGATTGATAAGTAGAAGACCTGAGTGATACTATAAACAATACAATATTAAGAGAGATAATGTAGAACATTCCAATCAACAAGATCACAATATACATTCTTTTTTGGTGGACATAGGTCATTTTTCAAAATAGATCATATGCTAGATCACAATAAAAGGTTTCTATTGTAGAGTTAACAATGTTGAATTTATATAAAGAAACTTCTCTGACAACACTTTAATGATAATAAAAATCAGTATCAGAGGGATAATTGGAAAATTCACTGATATGTGGAAATTAAAAAGTACATGCTTAAACAACCAATGTGTGAAAGAAAAAAATTTAAAAGACAATTAAGAAATATTCTGAAGCAAATCAACAAAAACAAACCATATGAAATCTTGAATGCCGAAAATCCAGTGGTAAGATGGGAATTATTAACTATGAATACTTATGATGTAAAAGGAGAAAAATTTCAAATATGGGACCTAATCTCATAGTGTAAGTTATTAAAAATAGGTGAATATAATAAATCCAAAGGGAAAAGTTGGAATGTTATTACAAAATCTATACTGGTTGGGGAGAATGTGTAACTCAGAGTTTGAGCACATGCTTTGCACATGCAAGGTCCCAGGTTCAATCCCCAGTACCTTTTGAAAAAAAAAAAACTTTAAAATGGAGATATATGAAATAATGAGTAAAAACACAATAGAGAAGTTCAATGAAATCAAAAGCTATTCTTTTGCAAATATTAATAAAATTGACAAAATTTTAGTTAGTCTGACAAAGATGAAAAGAGAGAGGACATAAATAATTAAAATAAATAAATGAATGGCTGGGGCATTACCATCCAACCCACAGTAATAAGATGGAGTAAAAGTGGATACTATGAACATTTCTGTTCCAACAAAGGGATAAACTAAGAGAAACGGGTAAATTCCTAGAAATATACAAATTTCTTACCCAGGCACAGGAAGGAAGAGAAAATTTCAATAGATCCCCACTACTAAAGAAATCAAATCAGTCATCAATATCTCCCAACAAATAAAATCACAGGACCAGAAGGAGCTACAGTTAAATTTCTCCAATCCTTAAAAAATAACAATTTTACTCATAGTCCTCCAAAAATTGAATTGAAGGGAATATTTCCTAAATAATCTTATGAGGTGAATGGCACCCTAATACCAAATCTATATAAAGATACCACAACACAATTATGTCTCATATTCCTTATTAATATTGATTCAAAATTACTCATCAAAACTCTAGCAAACAAAAGTTAGCAGCATGTTAAAATAATTATACATTATGTTCAAGTGAGATCTATCCCAAGCATGTATCAGTGGTTCAACATAAAAAACAAATAAACATTTATGTAATCTAAGTATCTTTAAAAAAATAAAATTTTTATAAAAAAACTGTTAATATAATACACATCTTTATTAAAATGAAGTGAAAAAGCAATAAAAAACAAAATAAAAACATGACCATCTAAATTGATACAGGAAAATCATTTGGAAATCTAGTACCCTTCTTGTAATAATACTAAAAAAACAAACAATCTAAGAACAGTAGGGAATTATCTCAAAGTGATAAAGGTCATACATGAAAATCCCACAGATAGCATCATATTCAAGGTCAAAACAAGGATTCCTACTGTCACCAATATTATTCAACTTTATTGTGTCAGTTTTAACCAAAGTAATCAGGCAAGAAAAGGAAATGAAAGTCATCCAATTGGAAAGGAAGAAGTAAAATTTTCCCTGTGTGTAGATGACATAATCCAATATATAGAAAATTCTCATAAATCTACAACCAACCTAAGAGCTAACGACTAACTCAGCAAAATAAAGGGCACATTATCAATCTTAAAAGTCAGTTATATTCCTATAGATTAGTTATTAAAGTTTTAATAGGAAATAAAGAATAAAATTCCACATATTTAAGCAAATGTAATGTATAAAATTATTAGTATTAAATTTAGGCAACAGTGTTAATGACTTTTACAAAAATAATTGCAAAACATTTCTGAAAGTACTCAAATAAGACCTAAATAAATGGAAGGATATTTCATGTTCATGAATTTGAAGACTTTACATTGTTAAGGTGACAATTCAAACAAAAAACAATTTGCAGATTCAATACAATCTCAATCAAATTTCACACTAACATAGTAGAAGAAATGGAAAAGCCAATCAACAAATTTGTCTGGTAAGGTAAAGGAACAAATACCTAAAAACTTCCTGAAAAAAAGATTTTGGAGCCCTAACACATCTCAATTTTATAATTTATTTCATGTCTGCCTTAATTAAAACATGTCACTGGCACAAAGGCAGATATAGAGATGAGTGGAATTTAAATAGGAATTCAGAAATATACTTCCATTTTTTTAAGGGGTGCTAAATTCACTTAATGGGCTGCCTTGTAAGAAAAGTTGAAATGTGATTCCAAATTCTGCCAACTTTTAGTTGTGGAGGCTTGGAAATGTATGTACCCCCAAAAAATCATGTTCTTAAAACTAATTCATTCTGTGGAGATAAACCTATATTAGGTAGAACACTATGGTTTCATTACTTCAGTTAAAGCATGGCCCTGGGTGGATCTTAATCCTCTTACTGGACCCCTTTATAAATAAGAGGGTAGTGATATTATTGGGTTCGATGGTGCAGGGTTGACAGGTGAGTAGATTGGGAAAGGTGGGTTAGAAGTTCCCGGATACAGGGGGGAGGGTTGGCAGAGGGACCAGGTGAACACTGGGGATTTGTGGGTATGAGCTTGAAAGTACAGAGGTGGGAATGCTCTTATGGCAATATGACAAGGAAGGGTCATTGGTTTAAGGTGTTCATTGGGGGGGCATTTGAGATAGGGCACACCTGGAGCAGGCTTCTAGGGAGTGTGTGATTGTTCATTCTGTCATAATGTGTTGTATCAGTGTGTGGAGATCCACATCATGAGTGGGAAGGAGATGGACTCCCATCTTTGGGAGGACCAATTTGTTCAGAAATAGACAGGCGGGAGTCCCTCAAGAGCCATGACGGTTCCTAATAGGGGAGGAGAAACCAGGGTGTCAAGACCTCTTGTTGCATGTAACTATGTATCTTGTCATCCAACGAGTCAAGCCAGGGTGTTGTCATGGGCCCCAGAATATGCGGTGGGAGGAATAAAATAGATCAAACAGGGGGTATTTAGTGATCAGTGGAAATGTTTTTCATTACTATACAGTGATGGACAAAGGACATGCGAAATATCAAAATTTATGAAAGTGTACACTCTAAAATGTAAACCATAGTGTAAACCATTGACAATGTTCAGTAGTTATGTTTCACTATTTGTATATAAGTTATAACAATGCTACCATCCACATATAAAAAGGTAATAATATGGGGGGGTAGGAAAGGGTGAGGATGTTGAATATATGAGCATCTCCTGTATTCTCTGTGTGACTTTTCTGTTACCTAAAACGTCTTTGAAAATAAAATGAAAAATAGTGAGACACTGGGTAATGAGAGGGGGAAGTGCCATAGTACAGACGGACACCAGATATTGCAGTGATGAAAGGAAAAATGTCAAAAAAAATTTTCTTTTCATTTTTTAATTATCCCAATCTTTTAATTTTATTTCATTTTTAGTTTTTTTTAAAAAAATTTGTGTATTTTATCTCTTACATTTAAACTTATCATTATTATTTCAATTTCCTTTTAATTGAAATTAAGCTATTGTAATGGCTTCATCTTTAAATAAGCTTTGGATCACAGAAAGGTTACAACTGGGGTGGGGGAGGATCATTGGTGTGGGGAGTCAGGGATGTGGAATGCATGGGAGGAAGTTCACCTAAGCATAAATATATGGTATATAAAAATGTTCAAATGTTCATGAGGCATTGTCACAATGGGTGGAGAATCACTCAGTAAATGAGAGAACACTGAATTCTCATACTCGAGACCTCTGCCACATTTTCTAAGGGAGCAGCAACAGTCCCTCAAGTGCAGGGGCAGTGAGTGGTGAAGGAGGATGATCCACTAGTGGGCCCTTGATATTGATGACTAGCCTTATGAGTCTTTGCTCTTGAAATTGAAACTTAACCTATTGCTATGTGGTGCCTAAGGGTTGCCTCCTGTGAGCCTCCTTGTTGCTCAAATGAGGCCTCTCTCTAAGACAAAGTCAGCATATGAATGCATTACCTTCCTCCCAGCATGGGACATGACTCTTGGGGATGAGTGTCCCTGGCACCAAGGGATTGCTACCAAGCTACCAACTGGCAATGCAACTCAAAAAAGACCTTGAATAAGAGGGGTAAGGGTACAGATAAATGAGTTTATATGGCTAAGAGACTTCAAAATGAGTGGGGAGGTCATTCCAGAGGTAATGCTTCCACACATCTCAGTAGGATCTCATAGAATTTCAAAGTGGGTAACATCCCAAATAGTGGGGCTCCTGAGGTCTCTGGAGACAGCCAGGTCCTATGACAAGGTGGATAGCTACAAGAGTTTGATGCCTTGCCAGCAGAACTTACTTTGGATTTTGTGCTCCTGAGAGAGGCAGGGTTGGACTTAGCTGTGTCTTCCCTAAATATGGCTCATCTATCCCTTCTGGTAAAACCTATACTTGGAGCTGGAGTTTGTAGGTGTACATCCAGAGACTTGAGTCTTTGAACTGTACATGTGCCAGCTGGGCCCAGAGCCTCAGTGGAGCAGCAACTCCTACTCTACAGCTCATTGGACTCACCCAGGACAATTGGCAGGGTGACGATGATGGACAGTGGCCATCCCAGGGAATGGAGAAAGTCTACAGCTGCAGGAAGGATAGTCCCATCCATCTTCCCCATAGGATATAAGCCCCCTCTCACCTGGAAGTGGAGTGGACATCACCATCCCAGACTCCTCAGGATGGGGGGAAGAGCTATGGTCTAGAGTGGACTTACTGGCATTCTTCAATAGACATATTGTGATTCAAGCAATGGAAGAAATTACTACATTGATGTGGAGCTAGTGGCCACTGGAGGCTCTGGGGGTAGGGAGAAGGAAAAGCAGTTATAATACAGTGGCTTTTTCAGGACTTGGGAATTGTCTTGAGTGACATTGCTACAACAGATATAGGCAATTTTATATTATCATGTAACATGCAGAACTGTGTGGGAGAGAGTGTGGTCTCCAATGTGATCTATGGTCCATGCTTAATGGAAAAGCCTCAGGATGTGTTTATCAACTGCAATTAATGTCCCACACTAATGAAGGATGTTTATATGGGAGGTTGTGGGAAGTGTGGGAGGTAGGGTGCTTGGGAATCTCTATATTTTTTGTGTAACATTTATGTAATCTAAGTATCTTTAAAAAAAATAAAAATTTAAAGAAATTTAAAAAAATGGGATGGATAAGAGAAAGCCACGGAAGCATGAAGCTGTAAGAAATGAAACCTGAGAGAAGGGAGAGTTGAGCAGATGCTGTCATGTGCCCTGCCATGTGACAGAGGAGTCAAAGATTCCCAGTAGCCAGTATTCAGGGAGAAATCATACAGTGATGATGTCTTGATTGGGACACTTTCAAATTCAAAACTGTAAAATTGTAAACTAATAAATTCTCACTGTTCAAAACCAACCCATTTATGATATCTATTTTTGCTAGCTTAGCAAACTAAAACAGATGTTTGTACTGGTTGAGTGGTGTGCTGTGATGGTTAGGCTCAAGTGTCCAATTGGACAAGTAATGGTACTCAGTTGTTTGATCAAGTAAGCAATGGACAAATTTTTACTGTGAGGATATTTCATGAACTTAAGTCATTAGCAAGTTAACTGCATCTTTGGATGATTACATCTACAATCAATTGAGGGGAATACCTTCAGCAATGAAAAGCATCTTATCCAATCAATTGGAAACTTTACAAGGAGAAGTGATCATTTCAGCAGTCAGGTGTGAGAATTCCAATTCTACATCTGCCAGCCATTCACTTCTGAAGAATTCATCAAAAACCTTCATTGGATTTTGCAGCTTGAAGCCTGCCTTAGTGAATTTGGACTCATGCATCCCCACAGTTGTGTGAAATATTTTTATAAAATCTCATAATATTCATAGATATATCTGGTTGTTTTAGTTTCTCTAGAGAACACTGACTAATACAAGTGCTGCTGCTGCAAATATTTTAAAAAATGATTTTTATAAAGTCTTTGTAATTGGGTAATGAGTACAGGCAGGAAGAATTGTGAGGTGCTTGGTAAAAAAGGTCTAGATTACTTTGGAAAAGACTAGTGGTACAAATATGGATGATAAAGTACTTGTGATGAGGATTTAGACAGAAATGATGAATCTGTCATTGAAAAGTGGAAGAAAGGCAATACTTATTTTTAAAGAGACCAAAAAATTCACAAAACTGACTTCTGATGTTGGATGGAAGGCAGAATCTGAAAGTGATCATCTTGGATCTTTAGCTGAAGATATTTTCAAACTAAATGTGGAGGGCACTGCACGATTTCTCCCTGTTTCTTATAGTAAAGTGTGAGAGAAAAACAATAAGCAGAGAATGACACTCCTGGGCACAAAGAAAAAAGAAACTGATGGCTTGGAACATTCTGAGCTTCTGGAAAGTGAGTCCCCAGAGAGTAGTGCTCCATGTGAGGATTTAACAGAAATGGAACCAATCAGAGACTTCAGTGCTATTCAGGATTGGAATGCAGTTATCCATAAAGCATTTGTAGAAAGTGCTGTTGTCTGATGGTTTGGACTTTACTATATTATATCTGAAATAAACAAGTGTTTTGTGAGATAGGTATGAACTAAACCACTGCTTGCCTGGACTACAAAGAACAGAAAAAGTACAGTCTGAAGGAAAAATGACTTCAATGGCAAAATCATGGAAACATATGTCTGTACTGAAGACATATTCTCAGGCCAAGAGAGCATACCCACCCATGTTTGTGGAAAGGGTTGTGTATGACCCAGTGCATGGAAATGGCTGGCCTTCCATCCCATTTTTTAGAAAAACTCTTAAAACCCTAGGTTTCTCAAATGCCTCATGGATGACAGAGAATCTGACTGCCACGGTAAGGCTTGACAAGTGTGAAGCCTAGAGTCTGGTTGCCACACTGAATTTGGACAAGTGTGGAGACAAAAGACTGACCATCACTCCAATCCTTTTGAGATTTCACACCAGTATTTGGGAAGAGTGTGGTAACTTCACAATCCTTTGGAAAGGTTGGTTCTTCTACTCTACTAGGCTCAAAGTAGAAAACATCATTCCATAGATAACCCTCAGACCTTGAAATCTAATGGAGTAAACCCAGCAGGGTTTCAGATTGTACAGAACACATGATTCCTGTTTTCCATCAATTTATTCCTATAGGAATGGGAATGTTTTCCCTATGGCAGCCCCTCCTTTTTATATTGGAACCAGATAACTTGTTCCCTACATTTCACATGTCCAAAAACTGAGGAAAATTATGCCCCAAGAAAGACCACACCTATAACTGGTTTTGATGTGACTCTGTATGCAGCATTGTTAATGAAATGATTTAAGGCTTTTGGGATATTGTGATGGAATGACTGTATTTTGCATATGGAAAGAACATATGTTTTTGGCATACAGAGTGTGGAGTGTGGTGGTTTGGAACCCAAAATCATGTTCTTAAACTTAATCAATTCCTGTGTGTGTAAACGTATTGTTATTATGACCTTTTGAATAGGTTATTTCATTTATGGCATGGCCTGGGGTGGGACTTAATCTTTTTAATGGAGTCCTTTATAAGCAGGGTGAATTCAGATGGAAAAAGGGAAAGCCACAAAAGTCAGAAACTGGAAACAATGAAACCCAGAAGAAAAAGGAGAGATCAGCAGAAATTGACATGTGCTTTGCCATGTTTTGGAGGAGTCCATGATTGCTAGCATCCAGTCTATGGGGAAAGCACATAGCCTGATACCTTGATTTAGACATTTTTATGAGTCTCAGAAATGAAAGCTTGTGAACTAATAAATTCTACTGTTAAAATGTGACATATATGTTATTTGTTTTCAGCAGTTTAACAAACTAAACTGGTAGTCATCAGAAAGCAGTTTTAGATTACATAATTTTCACACCTGTACCGTCTTTAACTTTGCTAGTCTTGTGAAGTAAATGTGGTTGCTTTATTTTATAATTACAAACAATAAGAAAGACTTTTTATGCATATTTCAGCAAATACAAGAATAGTACTCAGATGTGTGCTTTCCACTACCACATTTGTTGGATTTAAAAATCCTAGTATTCATTTGTTTGCATATTGTAAGATAATGTAATATGAGAAGAAGATGTGGAAAACTGATCAGAAATAAAGTGGAAATTTATACTTATTTTGGCAGTTTCTATTAAGACTCTTTTAGCCAACAAATGAATGATTCTATTTCTTTCTTTAACTTACTCAGGAAAATTCATCCACATAGACTCAACTTCTTTCTCATTGTTAATCACATCCATGCTATGGATGTCATTACACCCTTTCAAGGAACAAAGATAAGGATATAAGTGTGTGGACTATATTTGGACATAGCATTGCCTTGGCAACAAATAAATAAAAGCTGAAATGTCTGGGTTGCCATCTGATTTAGATACATATATGATTCCATTGAAGAATATTAATGAAGTCACCAAGTTTATTTTGATGGGCCCCACAGATGATTTTGACCTGCAAGTTTTCTATTTTTATTATTTCTAGCAGTTTATTTCTTTACTCTGGTAAGAAATTTGGGGTTGGTTGTATTGGCCATTGCAAATCCCAGCTGCACAATCCATGTAATATTTTCTGAGTGTTATCATTCTTGGATGCCTGCCATTCTTCAGTTGTCACCCCCAAAATGTTGGTCAACTTCCTGGCAAAGAATAAATCCATTTCATTTCTTGGATGTGCAACACAGATGTTTTTTTTTGGTGTTGTTGTTATCTTTGGGACTACAAAGTGTTTTCTCTTGGCTACAATGACTTATGATTGTTATAAAGCAATCAAAAATGTTATCTATAATCATCTGCTGTTTTCATTTAAAATGTCACCCTGAGTGTATGTGCCACTCATCATTGTTTCTTCTATTGGTAGCATTTTGGATACTACATCACACACCATGGCCACTATTAGCTTATCTTACTGTGCATCTAATGAAATTAGATATGAGTTTTTTGACATCCCTCCACTCCTCATTTTTTCTGACATGCACATCAACAAGCTACTACTCTTCTTTGTGTGCTTTATTGAGATAGTCACTGTACTATACTAATTGCCTTGAACTCCTATGTTTACATTCTCTTGGACATTCTGAAGATGATTTGCAAAATATAAGCTTAAAGTCTTTCTACTTGTGGCTCTCACCTGACTGGCTGGTTAATTTATCAAGGGACAATCCTTTTCAGGTACATGTGATAATGTTCAAGCTTCTCTTTGTACTATGATAAGATAGTGTCTACATTTTAACCATAAGGGGATTCCCATGCTGAATTTCATCATATACAGTATAAAAAGCAAGTATGTAAAAATGGAAACAAAAATATATGAGAAAAATTGGTTTATAAATACAGTACAATTTTTGCATTGATTAAAACTTGAAAAGTGTTAGATATATATCCATACCTCTATGATCAGAAACTAGGGAAGAAAATGTCTTTTTAGTTAGTAGTGATTGCATATCTTATAATATTTCCAAAGAAAGCATTAATCAGTCCTACAATGCAATATTTTACATATATAGATTAATAATGTCATTTGTTTTTCTGTGATTATGTTCAAACTGATCCATATAACTATTGATTCATGTATATTGATATTGTTGTCTTTACATATTTTATTTTCACTTAATATAATTATAGGAAATGCCTTCATGTGATGATGGTGTGATATAACCTCCCATGGTTTATAATAAATCCTCAATACTCATTAGAAAGTTAACTTCCCATTCAGGAATCCCTGTGAAGTACTCCCTAATGTTACCTCACTTGCTCCATGTGCCTTTATACTCTCATATCTATCCATGCCTATGGACAGGTCTTTTGCATTCCTTGACTCAACACAATAAATATTTATCCCATTTTATCTTCACAATGTCCAATTAAAGAAATGGACCTATTCTGAAACTCTCAGAGTTATACTGAAATGATATGGAAATATTCATTGAGTGTATAATTAAGGCTCAGGGAAAACAAAATAAAATTCAAAGAGTAACTTACAACTGTCTACAAAGTACAGTTTGACCAAGATCTGAAAAGCTAATTAGCCTACTTATGGGAGTTTCTTTGATGCAGATTCTTGCTCATTTCCTAACTCTGCCTTTATCCTCTATCTTAAAGAAAAGAAATTTCATTTGCCATTGTTTCAGTTTGCTAAAGTTTGACAATGCAAAATACCAGAAATGGGTTGAATTTTACAATGGGAATTTATTAGAGTAAAAGCTTATATTTCCAAGGCAAAACATCATCAGAGATGCTGTTATCAATAAAGGTTGGCTGCTGGATCCTGGATGCCCTGCACATGGCAAGGAAAAATGGCAGGTCTGCCAAATCTTCCTGCTTTCTCCTGCAGGCTCACTTTCTCCTTGACCTCAGCTGTAGGCAATCAGACACATTGGTTTGTTTTTCCCTTCTCCTTTGGGCTTTGTCTCTCAGTCTCTGAGCTGCTCCATGATTCCAGCCTCCAGCTTGTCTCTCAGCCTCTTGGGGTTCTGTCTTTCTGCAGCTGTAGGTTATCCTGGAGTGATCTCTTACATGGCAGAATGAAATGGCAGCTCTTTTTCTCTGTGTCTACTCCATTATAAAGGACTATACTAAAAGGATTAGGAACCTCCCTGGGCCCCACAATCTAATAAAAGGCTGTTAACTGAAGTGATCTAAACAAAAGCAATCTAATCAGAATTTCCCTTAACTGAATCTAAAGTAAAGGTCCCATGTAAAATAGGTTTATATGTAAAGGAATGGGTTAGGCTAAGAGCATAATTTTCCTAGATCCAAAAAAGACTTAAACCAGCACATTCCATCATTTGATCCCAAAAAATTCATGTTATTTTTCCATTCAAAATACATTCATTCTATCAAAATATTTTAAAAAGCCTTGAATCATTTTAGTAGCAATGCTAATTTAAACCTCATAAAAATCAGTTATAGGAGTTAAGGGAAGATGTTTTCACAGTAGGAAGGCAAGGTTCAGTTCTGTCACAAAAACAATGGAGAAAGTGCCAAAAACTACCTGAGGGATCTGCTTTGGGTGTCAGCACACCAGGAGAGTACTGCACCACCAGTACAGTAGATTGAAGGACAAAGAGATGAAAACACATACAAAAAAACAACCAACAACCTTGAGTTATAAACCCCTACGGCAGCTGGGAAGGTCACCCACCCCCAATCTCCGTGGTGTGCAGCCTGGATAAAACCTGTGGCCCACTGCTACTGACTAAGAAGGGAACATATTCTTCTTCCCTAGGAAAAGGGAGGGTATGGCAGGGGAAGGAGAGTAGTTTCTTTTCAATGAATTTGGCAAGCAAAGTCTGTTTTGAATCTTAGCTCTACATAGACCAGAAATGCTGGCAAGTGGAGGTTGAAAGAAATACCTCTGTAGAAAAGCTTGCCAATGGGCACTATCTACTGGCCAGCTGGGGAAAAAAAAACAAGAGTAAAAAACTGCTTTTAATTCTTTCAACCCAAAAACCTGAGAGACAGTCTTTGCCCTCTTTAGTGAGTACCTGACTCGATATTGAAAACTTAATCTGTGGAATTTTAAAGACAGAATAATTTTAACCAAAAGTTAAAGAATAGATATGAAAAGACTTAAATAGACACTTTTCCAAAGAAAAAAATAGAAATGGCCAAAAACTACATGAAAGAATGCCCAACATCACTAGCTATTAGGGAAATGCAAATTCAAACAACAATGAAATATCATCTCACCCTGCATAGAATGATCGTTAGTTAAAAAACACAGGGAAATGGATTTGGCTCAAGTGATTGGGCTCCCATCTACCATATTGGAGGCCCAGGGTTCGATTCCTGGGGCCTCCTGGTGAAAAGCAAGCTGACCCACATGGTGAGCTGTCCTGAGCAGAGAGCTGGCCCATGTGGCATGCTGATCCATACAAGAGTGCTGGGCTGTGCAGGAGAGCTGGCCTACAAGGAGAGCTGGTACAGCAAGATGATGCAACAAAGAAAGACACAGAGGAGAGACAATAAGAGATGCAGCAGACCAGGGAGCTGAGGTGGCATGAAAGATTGAGCACCTCTCTCCCACTCCAGAAGGTCCCAGGATCAGTTCCAAATGTTACCTAAAGGGAAGACAAGCAGATACAGAAGAACACACAGGAAGGAGATAGCAAGTGCAAAACAACAAGAGGGGGAAGAAATAAATAAATGAAATAAATCTTTTTAAAAAATCAGAAAACTAGTGCTGGAGAAGATGTGGAGAAACAGGAACTCTCCTCTACTCTTGGTAGAAATGTAGAATGGTGCAGCCTCTGTTTAAGACAGTTTGGCAGTACTTCAAGAAGCTGAATATAGAACTGCCATATGATCCAGCAATCCAGTTACTAAGGATATATTAGGAAGTACTGAAAGCAAGCACATGAGCTGACATTTGCACACTGATGGCCGTAGCAACATTATTGACAATTGCTAAAATATGGTACTAGTGCAAATGTCCATCAACTGGAACAGATAAACAAAATGTCATAAATACACAATGAAATACTATTCAGCTGTAAGACAAAAATAATTGTTCTCTTTCCAACCCAATCACTTCATCTGATATATCCCTTTATGTATTACACATATCTGTTTTTCTGAAATCAGAACTCTACATGTATTTTTGAGAACATTTAGCATCTGTATCCAAAATTGCATTGTCCTCTATTAGCAGCTCTAATGAACTCTGCCAGCAGCATTCTTCTCTCATCCCTGTATTTATTAATACTTTTCAATATAATAAAGTAATGTGTTATATGTTTTCACTTTGATAATAGGAGCATAATTTTGTTGAAAAAAATGGCAAATGATAAAGTTGTGATTAAAGGATATGAACTCTAAAGACAGGCTGTCTGAGTTCTAATTTGAGCTTATCCTTTAACCTGTCGAGTGACCATGAACAAGCTATGAAACCACTCTGTGCCCCAGTTTCTACATTTTTAAAATTTAGCCATTCAAACACATTTGTTTTGGCACTCTTCTAGGTGTTGGGCATATTACATACAAAATAATTGGCAAATATATTGTTCTCAATGTGGGGAAAATAGACCATAAACAAAAGGCATGATCCAAATATATGGTATGATAAATACGGATAACTGGTATGGAAAACAAAGGCAGCGTTAATAAGGTGTATGCATGATTTTAAACAGTGGTAAGGGATGGCCTTATGAGGAAGAGAATGAGAAAAACCCATGCAGTTATTTTGGGAAAGGGAATATCAGAAAGAAATAACGATGGAATATTCCAGGCAGAATCAGAACTAATATGTATAGAGTGGTGAAGAAGTCAGTATGGCTGATCCAAATTGAGTGTGATAGATACAACGATAAAGGATGATTTCATGTAACTAAAGAGTAGGGGCAAAATTACATTAGACCTGCAGGCCATGGAAAATTTTTGATTTTCAGTCTTAAGATGACAAGAAGCCTTGTAGGTTTTATGAAGAAAAGTGACAAGATACAACCTACATTTTAATACTATTACAGGCCCCAATATTTAGATTGGAATATAGGGCAGTAAGGCTGAACTGAGGGAGAAAATCTAGAAGGCTTTGGCAATAATTTACAAAATGGAGAACATGGCTGTTTGGGCCAGGTTGGTAGCAGAGAAGGTGTTGAAAATCAATCACACGCCAAAAATATTCTGCAGAGTGAATCAATATGAGTATGTATAAGAAGTGAGGTATGAAGCACAGACAAAATTCTAGTAATTCTCTTATGTCTTTGCCTGAACAAGTAGGAGGATGGCTTTTCATTACCTGAGATGAAGTTTCAGATATTGATCATATTTGTCATGCTTTATACCCATTTTAATTTCTTTACCATTTTTAAAGTAGTTCAAATTTTACAATACATAGAATTTGGATATACACCAATGAACAAAATTATTTTGTCTAAAAAATACTTCAGATCGCATCTTACATAAAATATGCAATGCACTGATAGAATCAAGGAAACAGAGGGAAATGTAAATAGCATAGTCTTTTCACATTGCCCAAAGGTTATATTACATTGATTTAATAGCCTCATAAATTAATTCTAGAATATATTATATAATGACAGGGCAGTCTGAATTTAATTAAAATAAATACTATTTCTGAATGTATTACTGGATGAAAAAATAGAGAATATGTTGAACATTCTTGATAAGAAATACCAAGATACATTTTTTAAATTCTAGAAAAGTAAATAGATGAAAGTGAGGCCAGCACAATTATAAAAATGGCCAGATAATGTAAATGGCTTATAAATATAAGAAAAAACACAAGGCATTTACAAGATAAGAGATGAATTAAAAAGGTATAATATTGAAAAAAAAATGCTTTATCACAGACATAGCTATAGGCAAGCAAAGAAAAGAAGAATTGCAATAATATAGATTATAGAAAACATAGAGTTCAGAGCAAAAATACCTGTTAATAAGGTAATTTATATGGATATTACATATGTCAAAAATTTTATATGAATTCATGATATAGAGGAAAATAATGCACATTTTAGTTATTTGAATAAATTAATAAACAATGATGAATTTTTGAGAATACATTAAAATTTTAATCTTAATATAGAGGTTGAAATTTTTAATCTCTCAAAAATCATTTTAGGAAATGAAGAAATATAATTCTACTAAAAAATTAATGTAAATTAAAAGACTATAAATCACTTGAAAGTAAAAAATAAATCTAATAACCATTGGTTATGTTTAAATACAAATAATTAAATAAAGGAAAATGAAGAAAACATACTTTCTTAAATATACCTTGAATCATAGAGAAAATTAAAACTGCAATTCTGGATTGAATAGAGACATTTTAGAAGCAGATAATAGCAACCTACCTGACCAAAATTTATGAGCTGTCACCATATTTGCAAATTTATTAAAAATTTTAAACTAAATAACAAAGAATTGAATATAAAAATGCATCCTTTTTAAAGAACATAAAATTATAGAGCAGGAAAAATGAAATGATTTTTAATCATACTGAAATTGAATGAAGAAATAATAATTAATGAAACATATTGATGCACCACAGAGTGGTATGGTAGTGTTTTCAAATGTCTAGCAGGTAGTCTTAAAGGAGATGTGTATGAATCCTCTAATCTTTACATCTAAGAAATTTCTTGCAGGCCTGTTTCTCTGCCCACACAGAGAATTCTCCTTATCAGTTTCTGCCTTAAACAGGAACTTTCCTGCTATATCACTAAATGTTTCTGTAATCTTGCTTCCCCATTATCAGGCTGGAATTCTTATGATGTGATTTACAACCCCCATACCTGCCTGCCCTCCTGCATATGCACCTTTACTTTGACTGAAAAAATCATGAACAAAAAGCATGCTGGGGATCAACGCGACAGCACAGCTTCTTCAGCTATTCTCTCCCTGATCTCTCTGAACCACCAAGTTAAGAGTAATTTCATTGCACCTTCACGGGCTCTGCTGGACAGATCCCTGCAAGACTGTGCAGGACAGATTCCTGCAGAGATGTAACAGCATGCCAGATATTGAACCTCATGAATTTACAAAATGCAGGTTTTTAAGCATTGAAATTTGAGATTCTTGATTTAAATCATGTTCCAAGAAAGTATTCATCTCCCAAGTATAAATTTCAAAGGAATTATCAAAGATTATAGTGATGAGTGGAAATCAAATGCTGCAAAACAGAAATGTAAAATGATAAAAAAATATATATTATATATATGTAATATATGCATGTATATACATGAGATTAGTCTAGAAGACAGTGAACAAAACTATCAAGAATATTTAGGATATTTCTATTTTCTTTAATAATTTAAAATATTTTCCAGATTTTCTTCAATAATCACATATACTTTTTTCAAAAACTTAATTCTATCACAATATTTTATTTTGCTTTAAGACCAAATATATATATATATATATATATATATTTTTTTTAAAGATTTATTTATTTATTTATTTATCCCCCCCCTTGCTGCTTGTGTTGTGAGGTCCTGCCGCATCAGCCCACCGCGCCGCGCGAGCCAGCCTGCCCTCACAAGGAGGCTCCGGGAAGCGAACCCGGGGCCTCTCATATGGTAAATGGGTGCTCTATCCATTGCACCACACCCGCTTCCTGCCATGAGGTTGCTGCATCAGCCCACCGCACTGCTCAGGCCAGCGTGCCTCCCATATGGTAAATGGGGGCTCTATCCACTGAGCCACACCCGCTTCCCAAGACCAAATATTGAAGCGCTGTTTTTCCTTTATAAGTAATTGTTTGTTGATGGATACATTCAGCCAAAAGTATTTATTAAAAACAAGTGAACATTTTCAAAACAAATGCTACTCTGTATTAAACTTTTTGTAAGAATGTAAGCATTCTGAAGATTTAGTCAAATTTATTACTACTGCATTCAATTGTTTTCATTTATCTGATTTAATCTGTAAAATAATCCTATAGACTTAGAATTATCATTTAGAATTGAGGAAACTAGATTTAAACTTTCAGTCACATATTAAGGGAGATAGAGCTAAATAGCTGCCATTTCTACAATCTAAACCCAGGGTTTTCTAGTCCAAAGCAGCACTCCTAAGGACTGTGCTGTTTTTCTTCCCTTTAGAATAAATGACTTCTGAAAGTGCTCTACATAATAAAATTCTCAGAAACTAGAATATGTATGTGGCTTTCTATGATGCAGTTTGAAGGATACCACCACATATTTTTGCACATTAGTTGTCCTTAAAAACAAATATAATTAAAACACAGGTTTACTACATATTTCATGACTTCCAAATACTATGTGGATTTCTAAAAATATATACTTGAAAATGTTCCAGGTAAGGTGTATTCAAATATAGGAAGACTCAACGGAAATTCAAACTATATAAAGGATGTTACTGTATTTAGAGAGACCAAGTAAATACCCAAATAGTAAAGAAAGAAAAGATGCACTTAAGTGTTCAACATCACAGTCATTTCAGTTGCTTGGAGCCCTCTCCACTCCTATGCCTCCAATGAAAGCATTTTTCACCTCTTTGTTCCTAAGACTATAAATAAGTGGATTCAGCAATGGGATCATCATAGTATAAAATACAGAAGCTACTTCACCCTTTTCCAAGGAGTAAGACTTTTTTGGCTTTAAATAATTAAAAATTGTAGAGCCATAAAAGATGGTGACTCCTACAAGGTGGGAGGCACAAGTAGAGAAGGCTTTGAACTTTCCTGAAGTGGAAATAATTTTAAGGATAGTAGACAGAATGGGCCCATAGGACATAGATATTGTGATTAGAGACACTATTACGTTTAAACAACCAAGAATGCATATCATGTTTTCAGTGTCATGATTATCAGTGCAAGACAGGGCTAAAATTGGGGTTAAGTAACAGAAAAAGTGATAGATTACATTGGATTTGCAGAAATGCAAACTGTTCATTAAAATAATGGTGATTATGAATTCAGTAAAGCCTATCATGTAGGACCCAGTGATGAGGACACAGCAGATTCTCGTGGACATAACAACTGGGTAGTTAAGAAAATTGTAGATAGCTACATAGCGGTCATAGGCCATTGAAGAGAGAAAGAAAAATCATTGACAACCAGGAAAACAGGAAATAGGTGAAGCAGCCTATAAATGAAATATACTTACTGGAAGTCAGTAAGTTCTCTAAGGTTTTAGGTGTGATGACCATTGTGTAACTGAGGTCAAGGTATGACAGCTGACTGAGGAAAAAATAAGTGTGGGTGTGAAGATGGAGATCCAGGTGAATTATTAGTATCACCCTTGCATTCCCCAGCATGGCAATCAGGTATATCAAGAGAAATAACATAAAGATGACCCGTTGGATCCCTTCAGAGTCTGTCAATCCCATAAGAATGAAGTCAGGCATATTTGTAATATTCCTCCTTCCCATGATATCATTCAGCTGTTGTAAACTGTAGAAAAATCGAAGAGTATAATTAGCATGAATGACCTAAAAACTTTTTTTCTATAGGAATGATCTGGCATTAAAAAAATAATTTATTAATTCTAGAAATTCTTATTAAGTATTTTGTAAAATATGAATAAAAACTCTTAGTTTGTCTTCCAAAGATAAGTTAGGTATAAATAAATATTTGAATATTATATAATAGAAATATATATGTATATGGCATAATTAGAGTAAACTTGACAATGTTTTAAATACCTTCCTTCATTAACACATTTATTCAGACTAAAATATTATATCATAGATATTACTATTTCACACATTTATTGTATGATAAAAAGTGCAGAGAAAGTTAATAACTTACTCACAGTTCTAACTATTATGTATTGTTAGTTCTGTGATTCTATCAAGATTGTTTGAGTCCCAAGAGCATGCGCATAACATTTTATTTCCATATATATTTAATTTCATCAAAACCAAAATCATGTGAGTTATGTGAACAATTGTAGAAAGTTTTAATGCACCATCCACTGTGTTTTGTATCCTATATTATTTAGTACAAATGACATCATAAATTAAAACCTTAGATATATTAATTTATAGAGAACACATTACTATTAATTTTAAGAAGATAGTTTTTTTTAACAGATTAATCAAATTTCTTCTAAAAAGTATATTTTCAGTATATGTACATTGCAAAATGACTCATAATCCATCTTTTCTATATTTCTATTTCTACAAATCCTGGAATTACATAAGGCTTACGTGAAATGCCTATGTATAGGTGCAAACTTCTGATTAAAGCTCTATGTTTGTTTATATTAACTAAAATGCTCTAACTTTCAGATTAATACTTACCAGGTGCAAACTTCTAATTGCTTTAAATATCTAGAAGGTTTTCAAACTCAAATTTTTCTGAAAAATAAAAATAAAATATGTAAACCAATTAAGGAGTCTAAAATTCCTACAATGTAATAATTGTTTCCACTAAGATAACATAAATATATATAATTTTTATATCTTTTTAAATATTTTTGAAGTAGAAACAGTCAACACAAAAAATGTTCTTCAGTTCCTGGTCAAATAGAAAGTTTACCTGGAAATTTTGTCTCACTAGGGAGCTATGGTGAACACAAACAAGGAGAGTATCCCATGCCCTTCACTCTAATAATGCAATGGTACCTCTCATATTGAGGATTGCTGATTATGCAACATGTGGTCACTTTGGGACCAATTAACTAGGAAGATTTCTTTGCCTGATCCCTATGATACAAATTCAAGGACTAATGCATATATTTTAATTTGAAACAAAGACTTTCCCTCCCTTTAGAAGCCACATAAGGTTGAGCAGCATTTTTGGTATTCTTTTGTGATTCTCTATTTCATGACTAGGTAAGAGGGGAGTATTTCTAGAGAAATAGTCAATCTCTGGCTAAAAGGAAAGATTATTAACCACCAAGGATGGAATAGTACATTTTTCACAGTGAAACATTTTTTATACTTAGAAGTGTGATACTTTCATAGGTTTAAACATTGTTTATTTCACATCTAGATAGAAGATTGATAAAAAAACAGAAGACTTGAATGATATTCAAAAAGAGAAATCAATGAAAAAGACAATAGGAGCTAACAAACATCTGTACTACACTTCATACATGAGGTCAATAAAGAGTCTTCTTTACTATACATGAGACATTCTTCAAAATAGACAATATGCTAGGTCACAAAACAAGGCAATTTGTTTAACAAGATAGAAATCATGCAATGAATCTTCTCTGGCAACACTGAAATGATGTTAGAAATCAATAAAAGAAGGATTAGTGGAAAATTCACTGATACATGGAAATTAAAAAGTACAATATTAAACAACCAGTGGGTCAAAGAAGAAATCACAAAGGCAATTAGCAAATATCTTGAAGTGAATGAACAATAAAGAGCATACCAAATCTTACAGATGCAGCAATGGGAGTGGTGAAAGGGAAATTTATAACTGAATTCTTACAACAAAATAGGACAAAAATCTCAATTATGAGACCTTACCACACATCTTGAGGTACTAGAAACAGAAGAGCTTAATAAATCCAAAGAAAGCAGTTGTAATGAAATTATAAATATTATGATAGAGATAAATGAAATAGAGAATAAAAATACAATAGAGAGGATCAATGAAGCCAAAAGTTGTCTTATTCTAAATATCAATAAAATCAACTAAACTTTAGCTAGACTGAAAAAAACAAAAAGGACAGGAATAACTAAAATCAGAAATGAAAGAAGGACATTATCATAGACCACATAGTAATAGAGTATAGGAGGATACTATGAACAATTGCCCCCCCCCAAAAAAAAACAGATAAAATAATGAACTGGACAAATTCCTAGAAACATAAAAACTACCTACACTGACTCAAGAAGAAATAGATGTTAACAGACCAGTAACAACTAAAGAGATCAAATCAATCATCCAAACCTAACAAAGAAAATCACAGGACCAGGTAGGTTCACTGGTGAATTTTACCAAAGATTCCAAAACACAAATCCTACACATATTCCTCCAAATACAAAAATCAGAGAGAAAACTTCCTAACTCATTCTATGTGGAGAGGTTTACTCTAATACCAAAGCCAGATAAAGATATCACAATAATATTATGGGCCAATATCTCTTTTGAATATTGAAAAAAATAAAATTAGGAAGAGTGCGAAATTAACTCAAAACTATAACAGTCATAAATGAAAATCCCACAGCTAGCATCATATTCAGGGTCAAGACATGGATTCCCACTAACACCAATATTATTCACCACTGTAATGTCAGTTCTAGTCAGATTAATTAGGCAAGAAAATAATAAAAGGTATATTCATTGGTAAGGAATAAGTTAAACTTTCCCTGGTTGCAGATGACATGATCCTATATAGAGAAAATTCCCCCAAAATTCCACTACAAAGCTAAGAGATATCTAAATCACTAAAGTGGTTGTTAAGATATCAATGCAAAAAAATTCAGTGATGTTTCTATACATTAATAATGAAAAATTTTAAGAAGCAATCAAGAATAAAAATAACTATAATAGAGCAACTGTAAAAAAAAATCAACCTAAATAGGATTTAATTTTGCCAAGGATGTAAATGACTTATAAGCAGAAAATTATAAAACATTTCTTGAAGTACTCAAAAATCCCTAAATAAATGGAGGATATTCTGTGTTCATGGATTTGAAGACTATTCTTATGATGTCAATTCTACCAAAAAGGGATTTCCCAATTCAATGCAATCCAAATAAAAATTCCCACAGACATCTTAGCAGAAATAGAAAAGACAATGAACATATATGTCAGAAAGTGTAAAAGCACAAATATCAAATAATATCTTGAAAAATAAGAAGAATGTTAGAGTGCATACACTTCCCAGTTTAAAAATTTATTAAATGGTACTGTTCTCAAAATGACATGACCCTTGCCAAAGGGCAGACATATTAATAGCATTGAGATGGGAGTAAAAAATAAACCTTCATGTCTATGTACAATTGATTTTCTTCTTGAAAGAAATTACAAATTTTAATAGTGAGTACAAGTCCAGCTTAGATTTAATATAATCAATTATTAAAAATAGCTAGCATAGCAACAAACATTTATAAATGTAAATAATGTTTCACATATAATAGAAACTAATTGCAACATAATTTTAATTTTTATATTACAGCTCTAACTATTGGAGAAAATAATTACTAAGAATGAAATAAACTATTGATTTAATTATTTAATTTCCATTTAGGCCATAATTCTTTCTAGATAATCAAATTCTTATTTGAGAATTCTTCACATCATATTGGAATGAATTATAGAAGATAAGAATTTGTCAACTCATAATTTTATGAAGCAGAAGAACTCAATATCTTGTTCAACAGTAGCCATGCTAAATCATTATTGATCTAGATATATTATTTTAAGTAAAGAGTATGAATAAGAAAGGGTTAGAGATAAAGTATCCAAAAATATATCTTCTTCTTTAGCCTTCCAAAATTAAAAGAAAGTGCTTATTTTGTATGAAAAAATTACAAAATACTGATCACAGGAACAATTTTTGCAGGTCTGAGTAATTGTTGTTGCACTAAGTAATTATTTTTCATATACTATAATGTTGTGGTTTTACATTTATCTGGCCTATTCCAGCTCTTTTTTGTTTACTATTCACATGGAATACCTTTTTCCAAACATTGCCTGTGAAGACTTTGAACTCACCCTCATTTTTGAAGGACAGTTTTGCTGGATAACAGAATTCTTGGCTGACAGTTTTTATCTTTCAGTACATTATATACATCATACCATTTTCTTCTCTCCTCCATGGTTTCTGATGAGACGGTGGCACTTAATCTTATAAAGTTGCCCTTGTATGTGATGCTTTGCTTTTATCTGGCTGCTTTCATTATCCTCTTTTTATCTCTGATATTTTTCATTCTGAATAGTAGGTGTCTCAGGGTAGGTCTTTTAGTGTTTATTCTGTTTGGGATGCGTTGTCCTTCTTGGATATTGAAATTTATGTCCTTCATAAGGGTTGAGGAGTTTTCTGTCATTATTTGCTTAAATATTCTTTCTGCCCCTTTTCATTCTCTTCTCCTTATGGGACATCAATAATGCAAATGCTTTTATGTTTTGCATTGCTATTAATGTCCCGGAGACTCTGTTCCATTTTTTAATTTCTCTTCTCTTTCTGTTCTCCTCTCTTTTCCAGTTCAGATGTTCTGTCTTTGAAATCATGGATTCATTCCACAAGCAATTCAATTCTACCCTCAGGTGCTTCTAATGTATTTTTAACCTCATCCATCATGTTTTCCATTCCCATGAGGTCTCTTACTTTTCTTTACAGGCTTTCAAATTGTTCTTTATGATATCCCAGTGTCTTCCTAATATCTTCTATTTCTTCAGTCATATTTCCTTTAAATTCTTTTAAGTGATTTAAGAGAGGTGTGTGTTTATCATTGATTAATTATATTAAATCCTGTATGTCTTCAGGATATTTGATTTGTTCTTTTGTTTGGGCCATCTTTTCCTGTTTCCAGGTATGGCTTGTATATTTTTGCTGATGTCTAGGCTTCTGAATATATTGGTGAATTTACTATGATGGCTAATTTCTCTCTCTAGCCTATTTTTTTTCCAAAGCTCTTCTTTGATATTTGGTTCTACTTATTCTCAGTCTTTAAAATTGCTCAGGTTTAGTTGGGCCAGGGAACCACTAGTAGTGCAGAGATTTTCTCCCAAGGGTTGGATACAGAGAGTGCAGAGAATAGTTTTTGTCCATGTAATTTCCAGATCAGCCAGCAGATAGCACTAGTGTGCACACTTTTCCATGGAGGTGTTTCAATCTTGGCTTTCCTGTGTTCTTGTGTCAAAATTCAAGATTTAAAGATGACACTGTTGGACAAATTCATTGAAGAAAAATTCCCTGCCCTCCCTTCCCTTTTCCCTTGAAACAGCTGACAGAGAAGAAGATGTCTGTTCCTCTCTCATTCAGCTGAAGTGAGCTAGGTATTTTACCCCATCTTAATACCTTGGGATTCGGGGAGGGGAGCTCTTCCTAGCCACCATGGGGGCTTGGTAACTCACATTTGTCATTTTGGCTCCTTGATCTCTCTGTCCCTCACCCTCCTGGAAGTAGTGCAGCACCGTCCTGGTCTGAAGACCCCAAAAGCCTGTCCCTTGGACAACTTTTGGCTCTTTCTCCATTGTTTTTGTAAGAGCATTCAGCTCTGCCCGTTAGTCCATCAAATCTTCCCAGTAATTGAGTTTTGAACAGGGTGCTGCATCCACTCAGTGAGGAAATAATTCTCTATTTTTCTTTTTTTAAAAACAACTTATTGAAATTTATCATTCATACCTGAACATACATAAACTATAAGTGTATAGTAAAAGTGGTGAACATACAAAATAAACATGCATAACATCATACAAGGCTCCCATACATCACCCCCCTGGCTTGCTTCACTCAGCCTACTGCCTCCAAGTTGATCCATGTTGTCATATGTTTCATGACTTATTTCATCTTACACCTGTGTAATAATGCATCATATGTATATACCACAATTTGATGATCCATTCATGAGTTGACGGGCATCTGAGTTGTTTCCATCATTTGACAATTGTGAATAATATCACTATGAACATAGGTGTGCAGATTTCTGTTCATGTCACTGTTCTCAGTTCTTCTGGGTATATACCTACTAGCAGTATTGCTGAGTACTATGGTATTTCTATATTTAACTTCCTTTAGAACTGCCAAACAGACTTTCACAATGTTTGTACCATTCTACAATCCCACCAACAGCAAATAATTGTTCCTATCTCTCCAGGTCCTCTCCAACACGTGTAGTTTTCTGCTTTCTTAATAGTGGCCATTCTAGTAGGTGTGAAATGGTATCTCATTGCAGCTTTGATTTGCATCTCCCTAATAGCCAGTGATGTTGGATATGTTTCATGTGTTGTTGTTGTTTTTTGCCATTTGTATTTCTTCTTTACAAAATCTATTCAGCTCTTTTGCCTATTTTTAATTGGGTCATTTGTCTTTTTATTGTTGTGTTGTAGGATCTCTTTATGTATTATGGATATTAGATCCTTGCTTGATGTGTGATTTCCAAGTATTTTCTCCCATTGAGTAGGCTGCCATTTTTCCCTCTTTATAGACTCCTTTGAGGTGCAGAAGTGTTTAATTTTGAGGAGTTACCATTTATCTATTTATTCTTTTGTTGCTTGTGATTTGGGTGTGTTGTTTAAGAGATCCCCTCCTACTACAAAGTATTGCAGATGTTTCCTTATGTTATCTTCGAGGGGTTTTATGATCCTGGTTTTTATAGTTAGGTCTTTGATCCATTTTGAGTTGATTCTTGATAGGGAGTGAAATAGAGATCCAGTTTTACTCTTTTGGTTCTGCATATCCAGTTCTCCCAACACCATTTGTTGAAAAAATTTTCTGTACCCAAAGGGTAGACTAGATAGGCTTATCAAAAATGAGTTGACCATAATGATGAGGGTCTATTTCTGAACTGTCTAATCCTCCGTCTCCTCAGAAGTCCTCCAAGAACAGTCTCTTTAAAATATGCTCTTGGATACTGGATATCTATATGGAAAAGAATGAAAGTGGATTCCTACCTCTCACCATATACACAAATTAACTCATAATTGACCAAATAACAAAATATAAGAAACAACTCTATAAAATTTGTCAGGGATTGAATTATGCACCCTTTAGAGCACATTTTTAATCTTAACCCATTCTTGTGGGTGTGAATCCATTTTATATAGAAGCATTTGAGTACATTATTTTTAATTAGGGCAGGAAAAACTGAGTAAATTTAAGCTGTAATCTGATTACAGAGACCTTTATAAACAGAATGAGATTTAGTGGGGACAATGCCACAGAAAAAGTTGGAAATCCTTAGGACCAGGGGTACAAAAGAGAATGATATTGCAATGTGCATTGCCACATGGCAGAAAAGCCAAAAATGAATGATCACTAACACACAGATCTAACACTATTGCCTTTGGGGAGAAACAATTGACTTTATGACACCTTGATTTTGGACTTTTCACATCCTCAAACCTGTGAGCCAATAACTTGCCATTGGTTTAGTAAAGCCAAACCACTTAATGGTATTTGCTTTAGCAGCCAGGAAACTAAGACAAACTTCTAGAGGGAAACATAGGGAAACTTCTTTAGTATTTTGTGTTAGGCAATGCTTTCTTAGAATTTACACCAAAAGCCAAGAACAAAGAGGAAAAAAATAGATAAATGGTACTTCATCAAAATTAAAATCTTTTGTTCATCAAAGTACTTTATCATGAATGTACAAAAATACCTACAGTATGGTAGAAAATATTTGGAAATTATTTTTCAGATAATGGCCTATTATTCAGAATATAGAAAGGAAACCTACAACTCTACCACAAAAAAGACATTACTTAATTAAAAAGTGGGTAAAACCTAATTATATTTTTCTCCAAAATACATGTAAATTGTCTATAAGCACATGAAAAGATGCACAACATCAATACCCTTGAAGAAATACAAATCAAAATTCCAAAGAGATTCCATTTCACACTCACAATATCACTACTACCAAAAACAGAAAATAAACAATATTGGACATGATGTGAAGAAATGGGAATACTTGTTCATTGTTATTGGAATGTAAAATGACGCTGGTACAATTATTGGTAAAAAGTTTGGAGTTTGCCAGAAGTTTTGGTATAGAATTACCACATAATCTGACAATCACAATGCTGGGATATTCCCTAAAGACTTGAAATCAGAAACTCAAAC
This sequence comes from Cabassous unicinctus, assembly GCA_029593785.1. Lineage (NCBI taxonomy): Eukaryota > Metazoa > Chordata > Mammalia > Cingulata > Chlamyphoridae > Cabassous > Cabassous unicinctus. Next base: position 20,898 of record JAQZBX010000507.1, on the reverse strand, counting down.
ACATATTTGCACACCTGTGCACAAAAGGGCAATATTCATAGTTGCTGAAAGATGGAAGCAACCTAAATGTCCATCATCACATAATTGGATAAGCAAGAGATGCTATATCCAAAAGAAAAAAAAAAGAATATTATTCTCCCATATAAAGGAATTATATTCTCATACATACTACATGCAAGAAGTTGAAGACATCATATTGATTGAAATAAGCAAGACACTAAAGGACAAATATTGTATGATCTCACTAATAAGAAAACATTAGAATATGCAAATTCATAAACTCTTAAACAATAATATAGGTTACCAGGGTCAGGATTGGGTGTAGGGAATGGGAAGTTAATGCTTAAAATCACTAGAGTTTCTCTTTAAGGTCTTGGCAAATGGATGGTGATGATGGTAGCACAAAAAAAGGTCATATTAATACCACTGAATTCTATATTTGTAAGAGGTTAATTAATAAATATTATTAACTTTTATTTACTTTTAATTCAGTGTTATTCTAGTTTTGTCATTTTTTCCACTTTTTAAGTAAAATTCTTTGGTTTTATTCTAGAACATAGAGATGAAAGATTATTATTTTTATTTTTTAACTCTTTAACAATACAGGAATTTAACATTTCCTTTATTTATCTGATTGACACCCTATCTTACAAGCAGTGGAAAGCATTATTTATATTGACATCCATTATATAAGCAATCTAGAGTCAAATATTTTAATTCCTATTTGACCAAGAATAAAGTAGTGACATATTTTAGTTTTATTTTTAATTTTCAAATTGAAAGTTCTTTCAGTTTCTATCATTTGAATATTAACTTAAACATATATTTTAATTCCATCATATAATTTAGTTTCAATACTTAAACATTTTTGAATTATTGAAATTTATGAATAGTTATTTTTTAATAAATAATTCTTATATAATGGGAAAGAAAGTTTCAAATGTTGTTCTGCAAATTTCAAATGATCACATAAATTATTCAGTGTTTTACTACTGAATTAATTAAACAGTACTTGTGGTTTTTTCATTATGCCACTTCATTTACTTCATTTATTCAGTACATTTTTATTGACTATCTCCAATGTACCAGGTACTGTATACACATGAAAGACCTTTGTCTTCTTGAGTTCTATAGTCTATATGAGAGATACAGGAATATATACAGAAGTAAGAGATATGACATGTTAGAATTTAAAAAGTAATATTAACAAAAAAAAAGAAAATATAATGCAGACTATGGGGTGAGATTTGGGGGCAAAGGCATGATAAAGCAATGGGAGACACTGTGGTCAGGGTGACCTTTAATTAAAAGTTGGCATTTGATCAAATATTTGAAGGGGAAAGAGTTAGTCATACGTATTCATGTGTTCCAAATAAGGGAATACCAGTGCAAAGACCCAGGGCAGGTGGTGGGCAGTGCAGGTTGAGGAACTTGGAAGTACTCTATCTAACAAGGTTAATATTCTATTTAGTGTAGTTGATGGGCAATAATCAACAAAGTCTATGTATATGGATGGTGATATCTGTTATGGAGGAAACACTAAGTGGAAGAGGTCCATGGAGGCAGTAAGGCTTGATCACTTAAAAAATAATTTATAGAAAATTCTTCAAGTGTAATGTCACCTTAGAATAACCGTACAAAAGTGAAGTAGAGAGTTAACAAATACCTGGAAGAAAGGATGTCAGACAAATGGATTATGGATTCATAAACAACATTCTGAAATATTAGTTACTTTGTGCCCTTTTATCTCAACATTTGCATCATTTTGTTTTCACAAAAATTGTGTACCTAATATATTGAATTTTGTATTTTGACTTTGATAATCTCTCTCATTGTATAGGAATTTATTCTGTGTAATAAATATAAAATTAAAATGTTTCTAATACATGAAGTTTTATTATATTACTGTTTATAGTTTCCTTTTGCAAATATATTTCCATTCTTGCATCCTCTTACTTATTTTTTGTCTTTAGCTATTTTCTGATAGTTGCTTTATTGCTCATCCACCTCTTTCTATATTTTAAAGGGAAAGTATCCTATGAAAAAATCTAACATATTATATGCCGTATTCTACAATATCCATAAATTCTAAGCTTCATTTTTGAAAGGGTGTCTAATATTTGTGCATGGATATGAGTAACTTTGTCTACATGATTAAAAGTATGAATTTCACTCCATTAATTGAATACTTTGCTTTATCAAAAATTCATGAAATAATTAGACCTAAAATTGGTTATGAACAGAATTTTGCTTTTCTTAAGTTTATATCAAAGATATCTTACAGGTAGATAAATAGAACATAAACTCAAGGAATGCACATGTTTAACAGGAACATTGCCAGGACACACAAAACTTAGACTGAACAAATATAACTATCCTTATTTGAAAGCTGTTATAGTGAACACACTTTGAGAGTTTTTTATCAGCATATTTAAAAGGAAAAGCTATCTGAAAAACTTCAGACACTAAAAGTTGATCATATGCTATGACAGAGAGAATTGGAAGAATCAGATAGGGAGTATAATTGAAGATGAGGCAAGGGAATTCATGGTTCATTTTAGAAATACCTGGGGTTAAAAGGGAAGGTGAAGAGTGAGAGGCTTGATACACCAGACCCAAAAGAACATACTGAGAAGAGTTGAAATGGACATTTAAGCCGAATTTTGTACAAATATATTATTGCTTCTTATCATGTGCAAGTGAAGTGTGGCATGATTTTGCTCCTACAGACAGAACAGCAGAAACATAGTAATGATTAAAGAAACAATTAGAAACTACTTTTTATATTAAATAAATTACTACTTAATTTATTTAATAAAATAATCTACTAAATATACTGTATATAAAAATATACACCCAGTGCAATTGAAAAATCAAAATAACACTTTCAAATTCGAACCAAGATGAATAAAAATAAGTTGCAAAATTAATGTTTCAAATAATTTTAAAAATTAAGCATTATATTTTCATGAATGAATGAAAATCTCTGGTAGAGAAAGAAATGAATAAAACATAATCCACCTACAGAGTGTCAATTAAAATAATGAAAAATTTTCAGGGCAAATAATCTTAATCACATACTGTGATTTGAAGTAAAACATATATAAGCTAAATAACAGTAAATAGTATAACTATAATAATATTCTTTCCTCAGTTGTAACATGAGCATATGGATGCATGGTTTTGCTAATAGGGGTTATATGGGAACTCTGTGCTTTCTGCATGAGTGAATAGGTAGGCAATAGCCTAATATATCACAAAAATAATGCTGTATTAAATTTCATAAGTGGTTCTCATATTATAAACTTTTCTAATACAAATTATTATTCTGTTAAGTGAAGTTTGCAGGAGTCAGAAACTTATAAAATAGGCAAGAAAGAAAAGAAAAATACAAAAACAAATGTATATATATGTAAACATACAGACATACACAGAGCTCATTATATGACCTAAATTTAGTCATTTCATTCCCAAGACTGAAGACTCATTCATTTTATATGTTTATTTCTGATATAAGATATAAGAGAGTTGAGTGGGTGTAGCTCAGTGGCTGGGTGCCTGTTTCCCATTTATGAGGTCCCAGGTTCAATCCGCAGTACCTCCTTTAAAAAAAAGATGTAGATATATGAGAACTTCATACCAGTTGACTATAAGTATTTAAGATATATATACAAATGACAACTCTGTTTATGTTTTCCCTTTTTCTAACTATACAAAAATATATCATTTCAGAATTATACTAATATGTTTTGAATAGAAATATATTCAAGACTGCCCAAATACTGAAGAAAGATATACTATTTGTGGAATCGCATTGATAAATTGCCACTGTGCTTTCCCAGGTATCGCAGTTTGAGATTATTTATGAATCCCAAAAGAGAGATTATGTTGGTAAACTCATCTTTTTCTCTGGATGTGATACCGTTTGAATGCATTAGATTCAACTGACATGTCTTGATTAAATTACCTTTGAAGATTTGGGGTTTGATTTGACCATATCAGTAGAGTGTAACCCAGGTTTGAATCCCCAACTCCTTGGTGGGCTGATACAAAAGGGCACTCACTTAAGAAGAGAGAGAGCTCCATAGACACAGAAGAGAGAGAACTCTCTGTTTTGATCCTACAGCACTAGGGAGAGATAAGCCATTTGCCTGATAGTTTGCAGCTGAAGAGATCAGAGCAGCTGAGCAGCTGATAAGGCATGGAAAGAAATGAGCCCTATGCCAGACTGATATAGGAAGCCTTGAGAGAAGAGTCCTGTGCCAGCCAACAACTGAGATCAGAAGGCACTGGGCCCATGGAGCCTTAAGTGAAGAAGAAAGGAGAGACGAGGCAGAGATCACCTGCCATCTCGCTTCAACATGTGGTAGCTGACTTTGGTGAGAAAGCAACCTTGAGTTGGACTCTTTAGGGACTTGTAACTGTTAGCTTTTACCCTCAAATAAATACCCTTTAAAATGGCCAACAGATTTCTGGTACTTTGCATCAGCACCCCTTTAGCTGATTAATACAACAAGTAAATACAGACAAGAGAAAATTATCAAAACCTAACATGCATGCCTAAATACATGCATCTATAAATAAGTTGTTATATATTTGCCATGAATTTTCACTTGTATATTTTGTATCTGATACATTTTCTAGAGACTGTGAAGAACATAAACATGAATAAGCAAACTCAAAATGTTTACAATCTTCTTGGAAAGAGATAAATATCACAAACACAAGCATACACACATACACATATTTTATTTTAAAAGACCTTCATCAGGTTACCTTCAATATATATTACAAATATGTTGACTCAACTCATTCCTTTTTTTACTACTCAATGATTCATGTACATTTGAAACTGTATTGAGAGGCATCCTTTCTAATGCTAATGTTGTAACAATGTTATGGAGAAGTCATTCTTCAGGGTTTCCATTAAAGAATAATTATTCAGCCCTGCAACTCTCTCTTCAAGGAAAAGATCATCTTTTTAATAATATGTGTCTTTATGCCTACAAATTGCTGCTGGATTTATGTTTAGCTAATGGTTCATTAACCTACAAAAATATACACATTTGCTTATTCAGTCATTGTATTTAGTCACAATATAGCTATTTGGATATTAATCTCTGCTATTTTTACTGCAGACCATATTCTACTATTTAAACAGATCACTTTTCTATGTAACTCCAAATCTAAATAATATTTAATCACAGATAAATGACAAAAATTTTAACTAGCATAGTAAAATGGGCATGCATTAGCAAAATTACACATTGGCCCCATTAGTGCTTGTGCCTCACTGAAACGACCCAATTTTTCACTGGGGATTTTATTTACTTTTATTTGTTCTGCACTCTTTCCTGCTTTACTCTCAGGATATCAGCACCCATTCCTGTTAATTAAATTTAGGAGTGCTCACAACTTAATCTCTTAAAGTTCTATTCTTAATTTGCTAAAAGCTAAGAACATAGAGTGTTTACCTATATCAAACATCAACTGAATGTTTTCACAGGTGATGCATGCTCACTCATTGTTGGTATGGCACACATTTCAGGTGCTGTTCAGATGCTTCTTTACTTACTTTCATATGTCTATGTTCTGAATACTTGATGTGCCTAAAAAACTCCCAAAGAGTGAAATAGGAATTCATACCCCAAATTTGAATACTGTAAGTGATTAATTTGTGTTATGCCAGTTGATGTTACAATAATGATTTCCCGATTGCTAAAGTAATTGAATGATAAAGTCATCCAGGTTTGTTTTAATCAAAACATGCATAGATTACTCCCTCCAGGAAATACTTTTCTATATAAGACTCTTTCGGTAGCATTTTTCATATATTTTTCTTCAAACTGTAGATCTGTTGATTTGTATTAGAATGACAATGAAATAGAGTATAGAAACTACTTGTTACTGCATCACAGAGAGTGTCAGTCCATATATTTAAAGTTCATTGCTTTAATTCATGTCATTTCCAAATCACCATGTTGTTAGGGATTGGATTAGTCAGCCAAAGGGATGCTGATGCAAAATACCAGAAATTGGTTGGTCTTTATAAAGGGTATTTATCTGGGGTAGAAGTCCACAGTTACCAGGCCATAAAGCATAAAGTTCTTCCCTCACCAAAGTCCATTGCCACATGTTGGAGAAAGACAGCTGTCGACTTTTGCCAGGGTTCAGGCTTCTTTGGTTCCTCTCTTCCCAGGGCTGCATTTCTTTCTGGGCTTAGTGCCTCTGTTTCCTCCACATGGTCAGCTGTAGACTATGAGGCTCTCTAGGCTTTGCTTCTCTCCACAAGGCCAGCTGTAGACTATCAGGTGAATGGCTTGTCCTATCCCAGGGCATTCTCTCCAAGCTCTCTTACATCCCAGGGTTCCAGCTCAAGACTCCAACATCAAAACTGCTTCAATTCTGTTCTTGTCATGCCTTTTATATTTGATTCCCCTACCCACCAAGGGGTGGGGCTCAACACCCTCCTGATGTGGTCCAGTAAACACCCTAATTGTAACTTAATCATGCCCAGGTTAGCATACCAGTTTGCAAGCATAATCCAATATATATTTTTGGAATTTATAATTACATCAAACTGCCAAAGTCTACAGGGCCCAAAGTTGGGCCTTTTGGGATAATCACAGATGTAGAAAAAAAAATTTAACATGACAGTTAGGTAGAACTTACATTTATTATGTCTGCAGACAAGAACTGATATTTTCTAAAGCAGCTCATACTTGACTCCTTGTGCTGTGGTTTTACTCTTGCTTAAATATCGAAGTTACTACTTAGCATTTGCTGTGATTATGCATTAGCTTTTATGCATATGAATGAACATAAATAGCTAGCCATATAATTGTATGTTTAATATGTTCTGGAAATCATGCCTGCACATACATTGCATGACCAAAAAAGGGGCAGATAACTCCACCCCTGGGTGACAATTTTACTATGTTAATTAAGCAAGTTGAAGTGAGGATAGCAAGGGGATTCTTCTGCACAGGTCTGGCCCACAGGGTGAAACCAGTTTTCATATTTCATTGCTTCAACAGGATATTCTCAAACACAAAAAATGGAATTTGGCATGAAGATAGGGTTGCATCTCATTTCCTTCTAATTTATATATAATTCTTTCCTTTGTGTCCTAGCAACAGGGAGAGAAACAAGTTACTTTCAGGTATTCGGTCATCCTTCATCCATCAATGTCAACTGGTTAATTTACTACTGTATTCCATTAGCTCCTTTCATATTAAATCACACTGAAACACAAAATGAACAGGTAAAAGAAATTTCTTTCTCACATCCAAATACCTAAAATACTGTATCAGTGGGTAGAGCATTAAATTAGAACAGCAGAAATCTAGATCTTTCAACAATAATGAAAATATATGAAATACTCATTTGTAGAATGAAGATATTAATATTTGTCAAAGAAGATTGGAATACAGGATGAAGAACAAAATAGTAAGAATTAATTTAAAAAAATCTTTAAATATAGAATTTCTGAATTATGTTGGCCTTCAGAGTCACAGGGTCATGTATTTTAAAATTTTATAAGCAAATTTCTAAAAACTATCCAGTTGCCTTAGGTTTTCTTGGGTTTTGATGACCAGAATTAAGATGTTATTTTAAAGATACTCTATGATAGAGTTAAAATCTGTGTGAAAGAGTATAGTTAATTCCCATTTTTTGCTTAAATACTTAGCATTATGTTATATTTTAGTAGGTAAATAGTGATACCAAGCAAAATCAGGTTTCTTTTTTGCTCAATGCACTTCAAAGACAAATTCCTGGAAATGTTCTAAAATTGACTGAGGCAATGACAGCACAACACTGTGATGAAAATGAGAGCCATTGAGTGTACACTTCCAATGCATTAAAAAAACATGGGACTGTATAGCGTAGGGAATCCAGTGGCAGAAGATAGACTGTGGTTAACAGAGCAAATGTGAGAATATTCTTTCATGAACTGTAGCAAATATATAATAGTGATACAGGGTGTTGATGATCAGGTAACTTGGGGGAGAAAACACACCAAATATATGGTATAGGTTATGGTTAGTAATATTTTGATGATGTTATTATTTAATAGTTTATAGCAAATGTTTCACAACAATGAAGGGTGTTGGAGGTGGGCTAGTGTATAAGAGACTTGTATGATGATATGCATGTTTGTTTTGTAAGTTCACAACATTTACTATAGACTTATTGGTTATGTATGTTTATGTATACATGAAACACATCAATAAATTTTTATATAAAAAAAGAAAAAATAATAAGACAAATTCCTGGGACACTGGAGATTCAAAAGAGAAAGTATTTATTGCTAGTACACAACAAGGTGGTCAGAGGCCTAACAGCCAAAATCTGCCTCCTCAAACTTTAGTAATTTTGATAGTTTTATAATATCCAGGTTTAGCAAGTTTATGCTAATGAGGAATTGGGGATGGGCCTGGCCTAGGTTCTTTCCTTAATAAACATAAATGGGCTGTCTAGTGATCATATGACTTTAATACTGTTAAAAAGGATAGGGGGTGTATATAAAATTGAGGTCAGTCACAATGTCTTTACAATAAAAAGGTAAAGCTTATATAGATTTACAATCATTATCAGAGATCAAAATATCTGGACTCTAGTTCAGCAAGTTTCAATAATTTCAGGTATTTACTTTTACAATGTACTATAAAATAAAAAGTCATCTAAATAATGATTCAGTAACCCTCAGTTACAATTCCTCCCTTTTATTTTGTTAATTTCCCTCAATTTTCAGGGTTATTACCAGGAAACAACTGCTCTAAATTCATCATGCTGAAAAGGAGTGTCTACATTATGGAGAAAAGGAATGAAATTGGTTGTCATTCTTGAAGAGACTGGTACCTCTGGGTTTCAGGGCTCACTTGGCATAGGAACAATCTAGAGAATATCTCTAAAAAAGTCTCTAAAAAATAAATTTATTAAATAAAATTAAAATTGTATGTTTAAATAAAAGGAGTAGAACTATGTTACATTGAGGAACTAATTTTTTTTTAGATTCTTTAGGATAGAGCCTAGAGTATTCCTTAGTTTTCAGGAACATTTTTGCTCAAGGGTTTGCCTACTGTGGCAGTTTGTACTATTTGATGCAAGTTACATAAGAATAACCTCCATAATGAACTCCCGACTCTGTTTGAAATCTTTTAGCCTTTGAATATTTATTTTGTTTTATTTTTCCTGTTTGGAGGCTAATCCCATATTTCCAGAGCAGAGATTATCCCTAGAGGTCATATCATGGTCCACACTTCAAGGGAAAATTTTATCCCTGGAAATCACGTCCTATGTAAGGGAGAAGGTAGTGAGCTTATTTGCAGAGTCTGGCTTAGAGAGAGGCCATATTTGAGCAACAAAATAAGCTTTCAGGAGGTCACGGTTAGGCATTAATTATAATTAGACTTAGCTTCATTATTATAGAAATATGTTTCTTAAGTGTAAGCTTCAAAACTAAGGGCTTGATTTATTAGCATATTTCCTCATATATTTCAGGACTCATATATTTCAGAGTTTATTTTCACATGTTTACCTTTCAGAGTTCTACAGTTTTTTTTTTTCTATAAGGAGCACCTATTTCTTGAGAGAATAGGAGGAATTCCCCAGTTGAGGAAGTTCCTTGGGGCTTTTTCCCCAGTCCCTTATGGGACTCTGCAGATACCTTTCTATCTTATGTCCAAACTTTTGAAATGCATCAGTGTATTACATCAATGCTGTACACAATATCACATTGCCTCTTTGGGTTCCATGTTAGCTAGCATGTTCAAATAAATTGACTGGACAGGTTAAATTAGTGCACCACAGAAATTTAAGGATATAAATTATATACAAAATAAATTTCTCATTTCTGGTCTCCATGGAAATTAAAGTTTTAAAATACTGACAATATTCCTTTTTTCTTATATTCTGATTCACCTTAGGCTTTAACTAAACTAGCCCCATTTACCTTTAATTGAAGTCTGATTCTTTCTGTAGTTTCTTTAGTTAGGGTGGTCTTTTAGAATTAATACTTCTTTTTCAGCACCTTTAGACCTGTGAAACTTTAGCTTTGCATCTCAGATGTCATATAGACATTTAAAGTTCTAAGGAGCTAGGAGCTATTGGATTTTACACCCAAATAAAGCATGTTATAATTTAGAAATAACAATTAAAGCCCAGGAGTAAATGTGACTTTTCAAAGAGCTTACAATCTAGGTTGTAATTTTATGAGTGTTTTAAAAGAAGGTGTTTCTAGAGAAAAAAATGACAATTTGTATTGAGGTCATTAACCACAAACAATAGCAAACAATGTAATTTGTTTTACTTTTATACTTTACCAGGGTTATGTTAATCAAACATCAGAACACAACTTATAGTCTTGACTTCCTTCTCTTTTAAAGTTCCTTTTTGTTGAAATCTGCATGCTTTTTAGAAAAGCATCAGAGCAAAATATATAACAGACAAGTAAATTTGGTGTTCAAAACATGTAATATTCTTCTAAGAATAAATAAAACTCAAACCTACAATATCATACTATACCTCATTATTATGCAGTTTAGTGCATATTATAGACAGTGAGAATACTATCAAGCTTTTAAGAATTTTATGCACTCTCTAAATATAGAAATCACTATGAATAACATTTTACTTATATAGATTTAACCAACAGAAAATTAGAAAATTTCTTCAATTTCATAACACTTCCCAAACACTCTTCATGCAACTCATAACATATTAAATGAAGCTATCTAAATTTTAAAGTTCTTGAAAATAATTTACTTCAGATTTAAAAATGAACAGCTTCCTCACTGTTTACTGTAAGTTACACAGTATTCATCAATACAATGTTGGTCATTTGAGGAAATGTACACACTTCAAGTTTTCCTCCATAATTTTTCTTTAGAAAGATACTGTTTATCAAAATGAAACTTAAGCAGTTCAGAAAAAATTATTTTCCCAATAAATCTAAAGATTCACAATAGTCCTAGGAAGTAATTGTGATTTATTACAGGGATGGCATACAATTTTGGTCTTACATTAGCCCATATAAAGTTGCACTGTGTCTGTTAATAGTGTGATTATTCTTCAATATTTCATAAAAGTAGATGTTTTAGCACCTCATATTTTATAAGGTAAAAGAACAAATCCTTGCAACAGTTTGAAATTAAAGATATCCTTCAGGGTTTGATTTAGAATATTAAAAATTGTCAGGTTTGAATTATGTTTAAACAGGTTTCTATTTAACAAAGTGACAAAAAGTCATAAAATAGTAAGGAAAATACTTAACTTCTAAAGTAGTAAAGGCTTTGTTTTTAACAACTAAGGATATGATCAAATAAACATGGATTACACAAAGATATTACAATAATACACAGACTTTTTGCCTTTTATATTAATTACTTAGGAAAAAATCTTCTTTAACTTTTTTCTAAGAAAAGACTAATAACTTAAGAAAACTTGGTTAAAATTGAATTTTAGTTTTAACAGAGATAAAATTGAATTTTTAACAGAGATAAAATTGAATCTTAATTTTGTATCAGTATACAATTTGATAAATAAATTTATCATTCTTAGTATTGATCACAATACTAAGTTAAATTGTTAAAAGTTGTTTTGACAAAGTTTCTATAATTTTTTCATTTTTAGGAGGTACTGGGGATTGAACCTGGGAGCTTATACATGTGAAGCAGATGCACAACCACTGAACTACACCCACTCCCCAGTTTCTATGATTCTATTCCTCACATTTCTGCTTTACATTCTGCAAAAAAACAGTTATTTCACCTTCAAACAAAATTACCCCTTTAAATAAGCTTATTAACCTATAGTTATCATTGATTAAAACAATATTTACTTCCACATTCCCTTTACAACCTTCTATATCCATTGAAGATGAGACCTACATATTTCTACCTCTCATTCTGTGAAAAACAGCCATTTTATCTTAGGGCAAACCCACACTTCTCCAAACACACTTGAAATTATCAAAATTATCTTTAAACTGCCTTCACACATTTTTTTAAATAAAAGCATTTGTGAAAATAATAATTTCATTAAACACAACCATATTTTTCATCATTATAAAGATCTAATGGACATAATATTAACTTATTTTATCAATACCCATATCAACCTAGGGAGATGATACACAAGTAAAATAAAATTGAAACATTGATAGTTCATGGAAAAAATGTTTTCTTTTTCTCCATAGGAGGTTAAAAAATTTGATTCTGTAATATCTTAGAATTATAAATGACCTTGAAAGAAAACTGATTATTAGGCTCTGGTGAATATACTACACTTGTCTAAATTGTTTAAGGTATAGTGTTAAAAAAAAACTTTCCCTAGCTTTCAAGGACATTTTCCTCTACTTACTGAAATTTGGCATTTAGATTTTTTTCAATTACTCACATCACAAGGCTGAAAAAAATCTAAATTGGGGAATTAGAGGACAAACTATGCAAGACAAGATTTATGCTGTATTATTGTCTCTGTCCCCTATCATTCATTATCTCCAGGCCAAATAAAAAGAATTATGAGCCAAATCCACATTTCCCCCATCTATCTGCACCCAGCCTTTTCCTTATAGCTCCTCCAAATACTTTGTCTTTTACAAGGTTAAAGTGATTTCTTGAATTCAGTCAAGAATAGGAGACAGCCCTAGGGACATGGACAGGTAAGAGAGATGGAAGGAATCTAGGAAAACTTTTAAGTTTTATTTTTATTTTGTATATTCACATATTCACCTGACTTTCCCTACAGGTCCTGTAAAATTAATTGGCCAAGGTCTGAGTATTTTATCTTTATGAAATACAACATGCACAAGAAGGTCACTTTTTTCTAAATTGGGACTCTAGGAGTACATATATATATCATAGTTTATTTTTGTATTTATTTTAAGATACTTAGATTACATAAATGGTACATTAAAATGTAGGGGATTCCCATATGCTGCACTCCCACACTTTCCAACATTAGCAACATCCTTCATTAGTGTGGTACATTTGTTACAACTGATGAACACATATTGGAGCACTGCCAATAAGCATGGATTATTGTTTACGTTAGTTTAAACTCTCTCCCATGCAATTTTGTAAGTTATGACAAGATATATAATGGCCTGTATTTGTCATTGCAACACCATTCAGAAATGTCACAAAAATGTCCTCACCTTATTTACACCTAATTTTCCTCTCTCCCTCCCCTAATCCTCCAGTGGCCACTGCCTCTACATCAATGATAAAAGTTATTCTATTGCTAGAATAACAATAAGTCTACAGTAGAATAACAGTAAGTCTTCTCTAGTCCATCGTTCATTCCCCAATCCTGAAGACTCTGGGATGGTGATGTCCACTCTGCTTCAAATTGAGATAGAGCTTAGATCCCATAGGGAAGATGGATGGGACTATTTTGCTTTCAGTTGTAGATTCTCTCCATTCCTTGGGATGGTCGATGTCCATCATCTTCTCCTTGTTAGTTGCCCTGGGTGAGTACAATGAACTGGAAAGTAGGTGTTGCAACTCTGTTGAGACTCAGAGCCCAGCTGGCACATGGACATCCCAAATATTTTAGTCTGTCAGATGTACACCTATCCACTCTGGTACTAATTATAGGTTCAAATAGAAGGGGCAGAAGATCCATGTGTAGGGGAACAACCACTGAGTCCAACCATGTCACACTGGGGAGCATAAATATCAAATGAGGGTGAACTGGTAGGGCACAAAACTCCTGAACTGTCTGCCCTGCCTATATTGTCTGGATGTCTCCAGAGCCATTAGGAGTCCGTCCTGCTATTTGAGGTAGTATTTACTTTGGCAGTCAATGATATCCTACTGAGATGGGCATAATCATAATATCTGGGATGACCTTCTTTACTGACTTTTAATTCTCTTAGCCATATGAAACTAATTTGTCTTTATCTTTTGGTCAATGTCTTTTTCCAGTTGCATTGCTAGTTTGTGATTGGTAGTAATCCCTCAGTACCAGGGAGGCTTATCCCCAGGAGTCATGCCCCATGCTGGGGGAAAGGTAATGCATTTATATGCTGAGTTTGGCTTAGAGAGAGGCCACATTTGAGCAACAAGGAGGATCTCAGGAGTTAACTCATAGGCACACTATCATACTAAGCTAAGTTTCAATTTCAAAAGTAAAGGTTCATAAGTACAGTCATCAATATCAAGGGCCCATCAATGAGGCATCGTCCTTCACTAGTCACTGCCTCTGTACACAGGGGATTTTTGCTATTCCATTAGAGAATGTGGCAGAACTCCCCAGGATGGGAATTAGATATTCTTTTAGTTATTATTTGCATCTCGACCCACTGTAAAAATGCCCCCATGAACATTTGAACATATTAATATGCCTTACAATTATGCCCCAGGTGAACCTCCTCCCATATATCCCTGATCACTTATACCCTGCACCAATGATCATACTGTCATAGTTGTAACCCTTCTGTAATCCAAAACTTCTTCAAAAATGAAGCCAACAAAATAACCAAATACAATTAATAAGAAAATGAAATAATAATAGTTTTAAAAATAAGAAATAAAATACAAAAAGCTGAAAAAAATTTTGAAAAAAAAAATCTGATATCAAAATAAGAAAAATTAAAAAAAAAATTTTGACATGTCTTTCATCACTGAAAGATTTGTTGTCTTGTATTTACAGTTACATTTTCTTCCATTTATTCCCTCAGTGTCTTATTTTTTTTCATTTTTGTCTTCAAAGAAATTTTAGGTTACAGAAAAGTCACATACAGAATATAATGGATTCCCATATACCCAACATCCTCCCCCTTTGCTCCTTTCCCCTATAAATAACATTTTATATGTGTATGGTACATTTGTTACATTTGATGTACAAATATTGAAGCATTGTTGCTCATCATGGTCAATTATTTACATTATGGTTTACATTTTGGACCATACATTTCTATAAATTTGATGAAATTTAACTAGACCTGTATCCATCATTGCAAGTTCATGTGGTACAATTCCATCATCCCTAAAATGTCCCATGTTCCATCTATTCTATTCCTCCCTCCCTCACCCCTCAGGATCCATTGAAACCACCAAGCTTCAGTTCTTGAAGAACAAGATTCATAGTTACTAGCAACAACATTGAGGACTTGACATACTGGCCTGTCCTCCACTCTTAGGCACTGCCTATAATGTTGAAAGAGCACCGCCCTTCTAGTAAGGACTTAGCAGGACTCCAAGGATGGGAGTCCAACAACTTCCTGCTCATAATGTGTGTCACCACCCACTGACATAACCCATTATGACAAGATGAACACCCACACACTCCCTAGAGGCCTGCCCCAAGTGCACCCTGTCCCACATGTCCCCCCATCCAAAACCCTAAACCAGTAACCCTCCCCTGCAATATTTGTCAAAAGAACATTCCCTACATTGTAGTTTCAACCGTGTACCCACAAATCCCCTGAGTTCAATTCACCTGCTCCTTCCCTCAGTTACACGGACAGTCCAACCCACCTTCCCCAACCAATCACCCTCACATCCTGCACTGCCCAGTCCCAAAGTATCACTGTACCACTGTCATGCCTATCTGTTGCACAACTACACAATTTTACCTTATCATAGATTTTGCCCATATGGGCATTGGCTCATAACTTTCTTCTCCCTTTCTGTCTCCTGTAAATCTATCTTACAGACTCCAACTCAGTGAGTCTGCTCAATTTGCTTCATATAGTGATGTCATGTAATATTTGTCCTTCGGTGCCAGGCTTGCTTCATTCAAAATAAAAAGTCTTCAAGATTCATCCATGTTACCCTGTGTGTTAAAACTTCCATGACAGATATAGGCCATGTTATATCATCACACAACATGCAGAACTGTGTGGGAGAGAGTTAAGACTACAATGTGAAGTATGGTCCATGCTTAATGGCAAAGCCCAAGGATGCATTTATCAATTGTAAAGAATGTGCCACACTAATGAAGGATGTTCATGTGGGGGGTGGGTGGGAGGAGTGGGGAGTGGGGCATATGGAAATCCCTTTATCTTTTGTGTAACATTTATGTAATCTAAGTATCTTTAAAAAATAAAAAATAAAAAAAAAAAACACAAAAAAAACTACATTACTTCTTACAGGTGAGTAATATTAGATTGTGTGTATATACCGCATTTTGTTTATCCATTCAGCTGTTGATGGTCATTTAGGTTGTTTCCAACTTTTGGCAATAGTGAATAATGCCACTATGAACTATGGTGTGTACATATCTGTTTGTGACACTGTTTTCAATTCTTCTGGGTATATACCCAGCAGTGGGATTGCTGGATCATAAGGCAGATCTATAGCTTCCTGAGGAACCAACAAACTGTCCTCCACAAGGGTTTTACCATTCTACATTCACACCAGCAGTGGATGAAAGTTCCCATTCCTCCACATCTTCTCCAACACATATATTCCTCTGATATTTTTTTTAAGACTTGCCAATCTAATGGGAGTCAGATGATATCTCATGGTGGTTTTGATTTTCATTTCCCTAATAACTAGAGGTTTTGAGCAACTTCTCATATGGGTTTTAGCCATTTACATTTCTTCTCCTGAAAAGTGTCTATTCAAATCACTTGCCCATTTTTTAAATATGTTGCTTGTTTTTTTTTTTATTTTTGAGGTGTAAGATTTCTTTACATATGCTGGATAATAGATACTTCTCAGACATATGGTTACAAAATATTTTCTCCCATTGGGTAGGCTGCCTTTTCACTTTCTTGGCAAACTCCTTTGACGTGCAAAAGTTTTTAATTTTGTGGAGGTTCCATTTATCTCTTTTTTCATTCATTGCTTGTGCATTGGGTGTAAAGTCCATGAAACCATTTCCTATTACATGGTCCTGTAGATGCTTCACTACATTATCATCCAAGATCTTTATGGTTTTGGATCTCATATTTAGATCTTTGATGCATTTTGAGTTAAAATTTTTATAAGGTGTGTGATGATGTTCCTCTCTCATTCTTTAGAATATGAATATCCAGTTCTCCAAGCACCATTTATTGATGAGGCTATTCTATCTCATTTGAATGTGCTTGGTGTCCTTGTCAAATACCAGTTGACTGTATATGCAAGGATCTATATCAGAACTCTCAGTTCAGTTCCATTGTTCATTCTATCTATTCTTGTGCCAATACCATGCAGTCTTTATTATTTTTTTAATATATATTTTTAAAGTTGTTTACATTACATAAATGTTGCACAAAAATTACAAGGATTCCCATGTTCCCCGCCTCCCACACCTCCCATAACATCCCACAAAATCATCTTTCATTAATGTGGCACAACACCTGCAATGAATATACACATCCTGAGGCTTTGCCATTAAGCCTGGACCATAGTTCACATTTTAGTGCACACTCTCTCCCACACAGTTCTGCATGTTATATAATGATGTAAAATGGCCTATATATTCAATGAGGGATTACTACCAAGTGCCAACTGGCAATACAACTGTAAAAAGACCTTGAATGAAAGGAGGAAAAGGTAAAGACAAATGAGTTTATGTGGCTAAGAAACTTCAAAGAGAGTTGGAAAGTCATCCCGGAGGTAACGCTTATACACACCTCAGTAGGATCTCATAGAACTCCAAAGTGGATATCACCTCACACAAAGGGGCTCCTAAGGGCTCTGGAGACACTCAGGTCCTCTATAAGGGGGACTAGTTCCAGAAATTGATGCCTTATCAGTGGGCTATACTTTGGAATCTGTGCTTGTCAGAGTGACAAAGTTGGACTCAAATAAGTCCTCCCTGCACATAGTCCACCAGTCCCTTCTATTCAAACCTATATGTGATGCTGGAGTTTGTAGGTGTACTTCCAGAGACTGGAGACTTTGTCATGCCCATGTGTCAGCTGTGCCTGGAATCTTGGTGGAGCTGCAACTACTACTCTACAGCTTTATGGACTCACCCAAGTCATCTGGTGAGGAGATGAAGATGGACAACGGCCATACCAGTGAATAGAGAGAGTCTGCAGCTGCAGGCAGGATAATTCCATCCATCATACCCATGGGATATAAGCTCCCTCTCCCTTGGAGGTGGAGTGGACATCAGCATCCCAAACTCCTCAGGATTGGGGGAAGAGCTGTGGACTAGAGTGGACTCACTGGTATTCTGTCGTAGACATATTGTAACTCAAATAATGGAAGAAATTACAACAGTGAGGTGGAGCCAGTGTCCACTGGACACTTTTGGGGCAGGGAAGGAAAAAGCAGTTGTAATACAGGGGCTTTTTCGGGACCATGCAATTTTGACCACTGTAGCTTTATAGTATGTTTGAAAGTCAAGTGGTGTGATTCCTCTGATTTCATTTTCCTTTTTCAATATGTCTTTGGCTGTTGAGGGTCTCTTTCCTTTCCGAATAAATCACATAGTTAGCTTTTCCAATTCATTAAAAAATGCTGTGGGAATTTTAATTCATTAAAAATGCTGTGGTCTTCTTTGATTTCCTTTAACAGTGTTGTGTATTTTTCTGTGTACAAGTCATTTACATCTTTAGTTAAATGTATTCCTAGGTATTTGATTCTTTCAGTTGGTATTGTAAATGTTTTTTATTCTTGATTTCCTCCTAAGTTTGCTCATTATTGGCATACAGAAATGCTACTGATTTATGAACATGATCTTATTTCCTGCCACTTTACTCAACTCATTTATAAGCTCTAGAAGCATGGTAGATTTCTTAGGGCTTTCTATGTCATCTGCAAATAGTGAAATTTTTCCTATTTCTTTCCAATTTGGACGCATTTTATATCTTTTACTTGCCTCAGTGCTTGAGCAAGTACTTCTAACACAATGTTAAGTAAGAGCAGTGACAGTGGACATCCTTGTATTTTTCTAGATCTTACAGGGAAAGCTTTTAGGATTTCACCATTAAAGATGATGTTAGCTGTGGGTTTTTTCATATATACTCTTTATCATGTTGAGGAAGTTCCCTTCTATTCTTATCTTTTGAAGTGTTTTTATCAGGAAAGGGTGCTGCATTTTGACGAGTGCTTTTTCTGTATCTATAGATATGATCATGTGATTTTTTTCCTTTCTATCTGTTTAATTGGTGCATAACAATGATTTTCTTATGCTGAACCTGCATACCACGGATGAAACACACTTGGTCATGATGTATACTTCATTTGATGTGTTGCTGAATAGGATTGACAATTATTTTGTTGGGGATTTTAGTATCTGGGTTCATTAGAGAAATTGGTCTGAAATTTTCCTTCCTTGTGGCATCTATGTTTGGCTTTGTTATTAGTGTAATGCTGGCATAATAGAATGAGTTAGGCAATGTTCCTTCTACTTCTATTTTTTGGGAGAGTTTAAGCAGGATTGGTGTTAGTTCTTTCTGGACTGTTTGGTAGAAATCCCCTCTGAAGCCATCTCGTCCTATGCACATCTTAGTTGAGAAGTTTTGGATGAATAATTCAATCTCATTATTTGTCTTTTGTCTGTTGAGTTCATCAATTTCTTCTTTTGTCAATGTAGGCTGCTTACGTGTTTTTAGGAGTTTTTACATGTCATCTAATTAATCTTTCTTGCTGGCATACAACTTTTCAAAGTATCCTCTTATGATACTCTATATTTCTGTGGGGTCAATGATGCTATCCGCTTCCTCATTTCCTATTTTAAGTATTTGCATTTCCTCTCTTTTCTTTTTTGTTAGTCTAGCTAAAGGTTTGTCAATTTTATTAATCTTCCCAAAGAACCAGCTTTTGCTTTTGTTTATTTTTTCTAGTGCTTTTTATTTTCAATTTCATTTAGATCTGCTCTAATCTTTATTTCCTTCTTTCCACTTGCTTTCTGATTGTTTTTGATCTTCTTTTTCTAATTCCTCCAAGTGTGCGGTTAAGGTCTTTGGTTTTACCTCTTTCTTCTTATTTAATGTAAAGCATTCAGGGCTTTGAATTTCCCTCTCAGCACTGCTTTTGCTGCATCCCATAAGTTTTGATATGTTGAGTTGTATTTTTGATTTGTTTTAAAGTATTTAGTGATTTCTTTTGCAATTTCTTCCTTGACCCACTGATTGAATAAGAGTGTGTTGTTTAACTTCCATATCTTTGTGCCTAATCTGCCACTCTGCCCCTTACTGGTTTCCAGCTTTATTCCATTGTGTTTGGAGAAAATAGTTTGTATAATTTCAACTTTTCTGAACTTATTGAGTTTTTCTGTGGCCTAGCTTGTAGTCTATCCTGGAGAATGATCCATTTGCATTTGAGAAGACTGTATGTCCCAATGTATTTGGATGTAATGTTCTGTACATGTCTATTATGTCCAGATCTTCTAATGTATTTTTGAAAGTCTCTGTTTATTTATTGATCCTCTGTTGAGATGTTCTGTCTAATGATGATAATGGTGTATTAAATTCCCCCACTGTTATTGTAGAGACAACTATTTCTTCACTTAGTTTTCCAATGTTTGCCTCACGCATTTTGAGACACCCTGATCAGGTGCATAAATGTTCATGATTGCTCTTTCTTTTTGATGGATTACTCCTTTTATAAATATATGGTGTCCTTCTTTGTCTCTTACAATATTTTTGCATCTAAAGTCTATTTTGTCTGATATTAGTATAGCTACTCCCACCCTTTTATGGTTATTGTTTGCATGTAAAATTGTTTACCAACACTTTTCTTACAGTCTCCTTGCATCCCTGGGTCTAAGATGAGTTTCTTTTATACAGAATATAGATGGGTCATATCTCATTATCCATTCTGCCCATCTCTGTCTCTTGAATGTAAAGTTTAACCCATTAATATTCCATGTTATTACCATCAAGGAATTACTTACATTAGCCATAATTTCTTTAGGTATATGATTGTCATATGTTGTTTTTATTTCTCTTTTCATCTTTTTAGTTATTCTTACACTCTTCTCCAATTCTCTCTCTCCTTTTTTTCC
>JAQZBX010000506.1:35600-107482 GCA_029593785.1 Cabassous unicinctus | reverse complement strand
ACAGCATTTTTCTTTTTTTTTTTTTTTCACAGAAATGGAATAGACATTTCTTTTCATTTCTCTTGGATAAAAAATATGTAGAAGTGAAATTGGTGGGTCATATGGTACTATACATAAAAATGCCACACTCTTTCAAAGTTGTTCCATTTTGCATGCCCAGAGTAATATATAATACTTTCAGTTGCTTTTTCTGTATATATTGAGATGATCATATGGATTTTTTTAAAAAAATTCTGTTAATATGGTGAATCACGTTGAGTTTTTGAATGTTAAACCCACCTTGCATTGCAGGGATAAACTCCAGTTGTTCATGATTTCTTTTTAAAATATATTGCTGGATTAGGTTTGCTAATAATTTATTAAGGATCTATGTTCATGAATTTCAAATCTATGTTCATGATATTCATCTATAATTTTCTTACGTCTTTAGTTTTAGTATCAGGGTAATATTGTTGGTCTTATAAAATGAGTTGATAAGTGTTTTCTTTTCCTCAATTTTCTGAAACATTGCAAAGAATTGCTGATATTTCTTCCTTAAATGTTTGGTAAAATACATCAGTGAAGCTATCTGGGCTTAGAGTTTTAGTTTTGTTTTTTTTGTGAGAAGATTTCAAATTATGAATTCAGCATCTTTAATAGATATAGATCTATTCAGGTTTTTTTTTTGTTGTTGTTAATTTTGGAAATTGTGTCTCAAGGGATTTGTCTATTTTGTCTAACTCGTGGAGTTTATTGGCATAAAATTGTTCATAATATTCCTTCATTATTCTTTTTTTTTTTAGGTATCGGGGGCCGGGGATTGAACCCGGGACCTCATGTGGGAAGCTGGTGCTCAACCACTGAGCCACATTGGCTTCCCTGAGTTGGTTTTCTCATTTGTTTTGCTTGTTGTTTGTTTTTGGTTTTTCACGAGGCACTGGGATCCAAACCCGGGACTTCCCATGTGGGAGGCAGGTGCTTAACTGCTTGAGCCACATCTACTCTGCCATTATTCTTTTAATGTCTGTAAAATTTGTAATAATTTCTTCTTTCATTCTTGATATTAATAATTTGTGTTTTCTCTCAAAATATTTTCATCCCTCTAGCTAGTGGATTATCAATTTTATTGATCTTTTAAAAAATAGGGTTTGAATTCATTGATTTCTCTGTATTATTTATATTTTCTTTCATTGATTTCTACTCTTCTTTACATCTGTTTACTTTGGGTTTACTTTACTCTTTCCAATCAATGGCTTAAGGTGAAAGCTTAGGTAATTGATTTAAGACCTTCTTTTCTAATAAAAGTATTTAAAACTATAAATTTCTTATAAGCAATGCTGTAGCTGCATCCCCAAATTTTGATATGCTCTACTTTCATTTAAATTCAGTTAAAAATATTTTAAAATTTCCCTTGTAATTTACAAGTATGTTGTTTAGATTCCAAATATTTGGGAGATTTTCTAGATATCTTTCTGTTACTGATTCCTAATTTAATTCTGTTGTAGTTTTAGATTTTTAGGAAGTAATAGATGGAAGTGGAGCGGCTTCATTTGAGGGGGTTGGTTGGTGGAAATGGAGGAGTCGGTGTGCTACCTGCTTGAGGAGGTTCTCTGCCTTTTGTGATTCCTGAGGGATTCTGAAGTTCCTCTAGAGTTTTTGTGGTGCAAAGTCTATAAATCACTGCTATAGATTTTGCTATAAATTTGGTTAGGTGAAAAGGATACTAAGCTGCAGAAGGTATTTGGAGGAAAACAACTAATACAGTGTTAATTATTTACCTCAGAGTAAGCACTTAAAAGATTTACTGTATAATTAAATTATCCAGACAAGTAAGATATTAATGGAAACATGCATTTTATTATGTATTATGCAGTATAAATTGAGAAATCGGGGGGGGGGGGCATTGTTTGTTTAGTCCAGATGAAAATATTTATGCCTATATACACTCCAGGAATACATAATTTCATTGTTTCTGAGATTGTGTTTTTTGCATAAAAGCATTTCAATATTTTCCTTAATGTACTTTTCACCATTAAGGATAAAGCATTATAAAATAGTTTCTAAGATACAGTTATTTAGGACTTTAACAAATTGTTAGAACTAAGTAAAATGATAAAGCCAGTGTCTATTGTCAAACCTGTAAATATTTTAAGTGGGCATGGAGGTGGTGCCTAACAGCTGCTTATTGCTTTCTTATCACTTAAGGCAGGGTTCAGAAAACTGTAGCCCACAAGGTAAGAGTGGTTTTTACATTTTTTAATGGGGTTGTAAGAAAAAAACAAAGAATATGTGTCAGAAACCTGTATAGCTCACTAAGAAAAAGTTTGCTGACCTTCTGATTAAGAGTAAGAAATAATTCATATTTAAAAAGGGCCCCACCTTTATAGTCTTCTTCAAAAAGAAAAGGATGACTGATAACATGGCACCTTTCTTATCTTTATCACTGGCAGCAAGGCATCTGGTTTCAAAATCTTTTCTCAACAGTGACCCATTTATATTTAAATGGTAGAATTTGACACCAGTCTCCATTTGAAAAATATCTCCTAAATAGAGAAGATTGATAATAAATAAACTCTCCATTTATTTTTTAATAATAGTATTTCTTAGAGTAGCAAACATTTTAGATTTGGTTTTGTACTGTATGTAGATGACATATTAGTTTAAAAATACAGCTTAATTTTTAAAAACTTCTTCAAACTACTTGAATTTTGAATTGTTTATACACAAATTAATTTTATATTTACTTGTATATTTTTGCAGGATGATTGTCTTTTGAAAGTATGGTATCCTATGACTGGTTGGAAGTCTTCAATTATACCTCAGGATCATCATGAAGTGAAAAGGAGGCAGGCGTGTACTCAGTTTTCCTTTGTTTATTTGGCACATCCCCGAGCTGTGACAGGTTTTTCATGGCGTAAAACTAGCAAGTATATGCCCAGGTTAGACAAATGTATCATATAACTTTAGCTTGTATGCTTACATGTTTATGAAAATAATGAAAACAAAGGTCCTTTTTACTGTATTGACATGGTGGTGATTAAGACAATAGGCTCTGGAGTCAAAACTGCCTGAATTCAAATCCTGGTGTCACTAGCTGTGTGAGCTTTTGACTAAATTTCTTAAGCTCTTTATGCCTCAGTTTTTCTCTCTGTAATAGTACTTACCTCAGAGATTGTGGTGAGGCTAAAATGTGATAACGTCTGTGAAGTGTTTAGTGTAGGGCTTTGCACATAGTATGTGCTCAGGTTATTGTTAGTGATAGCAGCAGTAGCCAAAGATTCTAGGAAGGATATGTTTGCAAGTCACAGGAAAGCCCACACTGAGGGATAATAATGCATAGTAATAAACTGCCAGTAATATATGTGGTGGTAAAGCATTTCATGTACAATGAATAAAGTGGCCAGCTTGTGCTTTTCTTTTATTAGGGCTTTCAGCAAAATCTTCGAAATTATTTAGTATTATAAAATTTCCCTCATTGTTGCCACATTTCTTAAAGGTATTTAGAAGATTAAATAAAATACAAAACAGCTCATTCAAGTGATTCCTGTATTATATGCACAGCTCTAAAAAAGCTATTGGGTACTCAGAAGCTTGCTTAGAAATTTATGTTGATTTTTGAGAGCTGTTTTATCTACTAAATATATATGGGAACTATTTACACCTGTTAAGAATATAGTACACGGTATAGAGGTGTTCAATAAACGAGAACGTGGGAAATGTATACATTTTTGGAATCTAATTAAAAGGTTTATGCTGCTTAAGTGTTTTACATCTATTGAAAACATTCGCAAAATAATTTACTTTTGATTGAGTCAGATTCTATGTTTTTTCTAATGATTTTGTTCTTTCATAACAAGCTGTCCTGTCACTTCAGCTTTTTGATGGTGTGGTGTGTTTGCTTATTTTAATTTACTGAGAGTTGATTCATAATTTGAATTTTTATTCTCCTTAGAGTTTTATTATGACAATGCTACTTTGTTTATCTATTTGTAACTATTTCCATTGTAAGATGAATGATGCAAAATGATGTAACTACTGCCATAAGTCAGATAGTTTAATTACATTTAATGATCTTTTATTATGGTCATTCTGTAATTTGTAATCATTAGGTTTTCTTTTGCTGTTTAACTTGTTTGTTTTGTTTAGAAGATACTAATATTCCTACAGATCCTACTTTTTCAAACAGCACATGTGTAATCTGGCATTAATTTCTGTTTTCTTTGTCAAGATTATTTTGTAATTTTGTATGATATTCACACTGATACCAAATATGATTTCAAGCTCTTTGACCACTTTTTCTCCATACAGAATAATTTCTAAAGCAATTGCAAGCAAACTGCATTGTTAAATAGCTTAGTTGTTCAAAGCATGGTTTTAATGAAGGAAGGTGAGTGTTAGGGACAGTGGGATTGCTTCTACTTTATGATAACTGATTGCAGCCGTCTATCTAGCCAGTCACCTTGCAGGTGTGAGTAAATAATAAATGGGGCTTGGATGAATGTGTGAAATAATTAGTGGAAATACATTACTGTTATTGGAAAAATAGTTATTCATAGATCATTTTGCTAGTCAGCTTTTTACATGAAGAATTAAATATTAATGGCCTTTAAAAGATTACTTGATGATATTGAAATTTATAATAACTCTTATCGATTTCTCTGTGTCTTTAGGGGTTCTGTCTGTAATGTGTTATTAACTTCATGCCATGATGGCGTCTGCCGACTCTGGGCAGAAACCTTATTACCAGAAGACTGTCTTCTGGGTGAGCAGATTTGTGAGACTACCACTTCCACCATTGCCAGCAACCTTTCTCATGCTGGGAGACACAAAGACAGGATACAACATGCTCTTGAGGTACTATCTTAGTTAAGATGGTAAATGAATTTTGAAGTTATGTGAATCTGTTGGAAATTCATAAGCTAGGATGCAGATGGTGTATATGGTATATATAGTGATGAAATTAATAGCAATGTATTTTCATTTATTTTATGCCTGTAAAGCTTTTTTCCCCCAGTAAGAAGCCAGATACAGATAATAATGATCTCAGACATGTAGTGTACATAAATAATAATTTATTTCATTTTGCTTGTCAAAAAGGAAATGCATAGGAGTAAGCACTTTGAGTTATAAAATGTAAATATTCTTGAAATTATTTGTAATAAAAAATATTTTGCTTTTGTTTCAACAGGACTAAATTTTACTTTTATTGTTCTAATTAAAAATAACTCTTTTGATCCTTAAGAATAAGGACACTTACTAAGATATGACATGCAAGTGAACTCATGATTGCTTTATGATTTCTATGGTTAATATTTGAAAGTGAAATACTTTTTCAGTTTTATTGCACATTATACATGAAATAAAAGCACTTTCTCAGAAATTAGATTGATTGTAGCATAGTATAAAGCTATTCTGTCCATTATGATTAGGGAATAAAATGAGATATACATTATTCAAAATCACCTGAAATTTATTACAGTAAACATAGATTGCTAATTTTCTTAATTTTTCTTGTGACTTTTTATTACACAAGGAATATATCCTTATTCTAAATTTAGATGAGGAAAAAGAAGATAATCCATAAATACATATTCCAGTCATGTGTATATGTGTATTTTTATTTTTTTAAAAAGATTGGGATCATATTATGTGGTAATGTTTTATAACTTGTCTTTTATATGTAATAATATGTTATAAACATCTCTCTACATTACTAATTACGCTTTTACATTATACCTTTACATTAACAATTTAATGGTTGTGTAGCCAAAGCAGATTTGCTGTTTTACCAAACAGAGATATTTTATGAGTATGACAGCTTAAGGATGTCGTCCTTAAAAGTTTTATATAAAGTAGGCTTGCTTTGACTCTCTGGTTGGGCACTGTTTATACATTTTTCATCGTTCAAAGTATAAATGAAATTAAAAGCAGAAGTAAGAACAGTGAAAGTTATATTTTGTTTTGAGATTGAAATTTAGTGGGAAAATACTCCATTTTTAACTAGAGGTTTATAATAATTTATATAAACTTATTTAAAGTGTTTTATCTTCAAATTACATGTGAACATTTGTATACTAAGGGCTTTTAGACCTCTTTTTATCTCCATGGTTCCTAATATATTGCTTGTCAGGTGTTTGTTAAATTGAATTACCAATTGCTACATAGATGACAAGAAAAAATGTAACTAAACACATGTAATGTAATCAGTCGTTTGGCAAATTTGTTTCTACTTTTTAATAATGTTATTAATAATGTTAAAATAGTTTTTAATAGAAAAGCCTATTCGTCTGACTTTTTGCTTTCTGACATCCTTTCCTAGGACACTCCTAACTGCTAAGTTCGTGGAATTGCGTATATACTTAAATTGTAAATTTTGTTCCTAGGAAAAAATAACCAGCCAGTCTTAGACCAGCCTTGCCAATCTAATTTAAAATAATGATAAATGTGGAAAGATCTGGTGAAAACAGATCAAATTAAAAAGTTTGGACCAGGAAGTTTCTGATATCCTTCTTAGCCTATTATCAAAGAAATAAGCGACTCTAATAGCAGGAAGACCAAAGGCAGGGGACACACCATAGAATTGATACTGGTTTTTATGCAAAGAGATAAGGGCCGTGGAAATTGAAAGGAAGGACCAGGTGTGTAACTTTAATGAAGAAAGAATTGATAGGATTTGGTGGTGGATTGAATCTATTTATTTCTCATTGCATTATGCTATACTTTAATTGAATGTGAGGGTCAAGGGGAAAGAATGGGAAATTATGACAAAGATGGGAATAGGGGTGGGCTAGGATGTTGAATAAGGAACTGCTGTGTGGCAGGGTTATGATGTGTAGAAAGGATCATGCCAAGAGTGATGTGGCCTATGTCCAGAGTAGTCTAGATGATTGCCTATGCTAGTGGGGAATCTTTATCATCTAGACATATCTCGATTTAGCGAATCCTATAGGTCAATATTTCAGTGAGGCCTTTCCTTTCTACTTTTATCGCAGTTGGTTCCCCTTGTTATTCTGTATTTATTTATTTATTTTTTTTACCCTGTTTTCTTCTTTATAATAGAGATCATGTCCTTGACTATTAGCTAACCATTTAGTTCCAAGTGAGAATTTTGGGAGGATATATTATTCTTCCTGGTAGGAAGATTCATGAATTCCTTTTTAAGTCTTAAACCAGTAAATCACATCTCAATAATGGGATAGCCTGAAAGGTCCAGAATTTGAACTGTCTAATCTTAACAAGGGTTTTGGTAGATAACATTAATAAGTATTTTTGAGCCATTACTTTTTGCCTTCAACTATAAAGAATTATGGAGACTACATCCAGCCTTGTTCTATTATAATTAAGAAAGTTTCCTTTAAAATGGTCAGGTTTTATAAAGAGAGAAATCTTAAAATCCTTAATAATCAAAAGTACTTTGTTGGTATTTATTAGACCTTCCAGAGTTGATTTAGCAATTATTTTTCTATTTTAGACAATACACCATTTGAAAAATTTAAGAAAGGGACAAAGAAGATCTTCTGTTCTTGTAACTCATACTGAATTAATGCCTGACCAGATGGGAACACATGAAGTTCAGAGACACATTTCTCACCATGCTAATGCACTGTGTCATTTTCACATTGCAGCAAGCATCAACCCTGCTACAGGTAAAGGATAGTAAAGTTTTATTTTTTATAAATATGCTGAAATTAGGTAAATAGAAAAGTAGGCTTTACTACTTTACAACCTGTTTTGTTTTTTTTTTCCCAATTTTATGTTGTTATTCCATGTTGCCTTTTAAAATGCTTCGTAATTGGAATAGGAATATATTATAAATTACCATTTTAAAAATAGGGACTATGTCATTCTCAGGGAAAAACTTAAATAAGTAATTTTTTTCAGTGCATTTATTTATTTATTAAAAAAATTTTTTTTATTAGAGAAATTGTGAGCTCACAAAACAACCTTGCATAATGTACAGAATTCCTATACATCACTCCTCCACCAACACCTTACATTGTTGTGGAACATATGTTACAGATTATGAAAAAAACATGATCAGTCTATTACCACTAACAGTGGTCCATAGTGTACACTTGGTATATTTTTTCTATACACCCCTATTATTAACATTATGTATTAGTCCTGTACTTTTGTTTTAGTTTATGAGAGAACACTCATATTTATACTAACCACAGTCCATCTTGCACCACATGGTTCACTGTGTTACACAGTCCCATACTTTGTACATTCTATCCAAGTGTACACTCAGTGGCTCTCACTTTCATCCAGATTTGTGCAGTCATTGCCCCAGTAAACCTTTGAACATTTTTCTTAGTCCAAATGGAAAAATCCTATCCCTCACTGTTATTGACCCTTAGCGTTGATATAGTATCTTCTTTGACATTGATGCAAGAGTATTGCAATATTGCTGTTAACTATAGTTCATAAGGTACATTAATTGTATTTTTCCCATGCATCACTATATTCTTACCACCTTTTAATAGTGACGTACATTTGTTCTAGTTCATAGAACAACATTCTTGTGTTTGTATTATTAATCACAATCCTTATTCACCTCTGGGTTCACTATGTTGTACAGTCCCTAGATTATTCTCTAGCTTTCTTTCAATTGACATTTACATTCCTAGACTACCCCTTTCAGCTACGATCCCATTTATATACATCTGTGTTAGTTATACTCAGTATAATGTGTTTCCATCAACTCTCCATTTCCACACTTTTACTGTCAAGCTTAACTGAAAATTTTACATACATTAAGCATCAGTACCCCTTCCCAGTCCTCATCCTATCTCCTAGTAATTATTGTCTAGGTTTTAACTCCATGTGTTTATTCTCATATTAAATAAGTGTTTTTGAGCACCTTTTTTCATCTAGAATATACCAAGGGTTCCAAGTCAATTAGAACTTTAGTTGAACCTGGGAACGTAGGTGGTGGCAGCCTGGTTAATTAGTATAATTTCCCTTCAAAACCAAATGCGATTAGTAATAGTATGCAGTAAATGCAACCCATATGAGAAAGCATGACTTTTTAAGTTACACACTACCCTAATCAGATGGAATAGGATTGTTCCCCTTGGATGGTGTTCTGTCACAACAGTTGAGTCTGATGACTGGATACGCCATTGTAACCATTGGGCCTTGTCTTTCTACATCTTTACTAACCTTTACCTTTTATGACCAATTTTATCCATACATATCCCTACATACTATCCATACTTACCTACATATTATTTTAAAAATCTTGTCCTTTTGTTAAAAATATTTAGCATCATGCATTTATGAGTACAGTATGTAAATACATTGCAAATAATTTTGAATTGTAACACGCTTCCTCTTCTCGCTCTTTTTTTGTGTGTGAAAAATTTTGAACTTACAGTAAAGCCAAAGGAATAGTGCAGTGAATACTAAAATGCCCTTTTCTTAGATTCACCAATTGTTACCAGCTCATATATGCTTTTGTTCCCTCCCCCCGCTCATATGTAAATATCTTTGCTCCTCCCTCATTTTTTGACTGAGCCATTTGAAAGTAGAATTGTCGATGACATTACCCTTCATCCCTAAATGTTTCAAGTCTATCTTCTAAGAAAAAGGGGATTGATTTTGCATGCAAGGAACTTAACATGGATAAAATAATATTATCTTTAATATAGTTCATATTCAAATATAATAGGATCCAGTCAAGAATTAACCATTGCATTTTATTGTCATTTCTTTTTAGTCTCTTGTAATTCCTCTGGCTTTTTTCCTTTCTAAGCTATGTTTTAGAATGTCTTGCAGTCTTGAGTATTTGCCCAAGATTCAGGTTAAACACTTTTAGCAAAAATACTACATAGGTGATGTAATGTTGGATAGTTAATTTACAAATCCTGTTTTAAGGATTTGTTTCATTTTTATCAGAAAGCCAGGACTATCACCCAGGATTTGGAAAGAAACAATTTAGAGTTTTATTTAATAACACTGATATTTATTAAATAGAGGACTACTAGAATATCATGTGCATTTTGTTTTCAGACTTCCACTTCTTTTTAGAGAGAATAATTTTTTTCTTTACTTTGAATGAATTATTATATGGGTTATAAAGAGGTTATTTAAAATTATACTGTTTTACATGAACTAATCTACATCATCAATTTCAGTTACCCCAAATGGAGAAACTCTGCTATATTTAGGTTTGCCTACCTGCCTGCCTGCCTGCTGGTCTTCCTTCCTTCTTGGCATTATTTTCCCCCAATCTTTTTATTTAGGAAAGTTTCAAACATTTAGAAAAGTTGAGAAAATATAACTGTGAATACTCTTATATCCTCCATTTTGATTCAGTCTCTCTATAAATATTTGCATTTTTAAATATTTTCTAACTCTTTTCAAAGTTGCAAAAAACAAAAAACAAAAAAAAGAAAGTTAATTGCAGACATCATATATATACTTAATACTTAAGGAAGTATTTCCTAAAAATAAGGAAATTCTCTTGCATAATCACAATATCATTATCATACCTAAGAATATTAGAACTCCATAATACCTAATATCCAGTCCATATTTAAATTTCCCCAGATATCTCAAAAATGTCTTTTATAGTTGCTTTTCTGCTTTCTCTTTCCATCTCCTCCTCATGCCAAACTAGGATTCAATAAAGACTCATGCATCCCATTTGGTGTATATGGCTTTTGAATTAGTAATTTAATTTTATATAAGTCTTATGCCATTAGTTCTTAATATTTATATTTACCATTAAGTTCCATTAAAGTTTTTAAAAATCCTGCTAGAATTAAATTGCCTTGTTTAGCACCTTTTCTGTGCCAACATAGAATTAGTCATTATAAGCATAAAAATATTTTTTTAAAGAAATTAAAATTCATATGGAACTCCTTTATCTTTTTTGTTTCCACAGATATTCCAAATGTCTTAGCTGGCACTGCATTTAATGTTGATGATGGGACTGGGGGGTTTGTAGTTCACTGGTTAAACAACAAGGAGTTTCATTTTACATCATCTACTGAAATATTTATGCATCAATTACGAAAACTTTCTGAAAAGCAGGTAGATCACAAAAGTGATGGTGCAGACAAAGAAGATGAGGAACATTCACAGGAGGAAAGAGAGAGGGGTTTACATATGAAACTAGATCATGGTTAGTATCCCGTGTTCATATTTTTCTTTCTTTAAAGTTAACTTTTTGTGGTACCACTTTTAGTTTGGAATTGCTTCTTCCCACTCTCCCTCCTTTTTACTCTTCCATTCATTCCATAAATATTTATTGACCATTTGCCATGAACCAGGCACTGAGGTAGGTCCTGGAAACTAATATGCTTTGTTATAACATAATATTTTTGAATAAAGTATCATATTGGAAATTGTATCCTTTCTAGAGGAACAGGTTTTGCTAATGGTAATAACAATGATAGTGTGAATGAAATTTTGATTTTATATATAGTAAGAAATATAGTAATTTTCAATTCATATTAGTGAATAGTTTCCTTCCTTGTTTTTTTCCTGACCATAATTTGGAAAAGAGGTTTATTGTTTCTAAAGATAGTATGCCATTTATTATATAGTCTCATATGTAAATGAAGTTTGTAGTACTATTAATGTATGTACTGATAAATTTGTTTTCTGGTTCAGAATTATCCCTGGATAGAGAATCTGAGGCAGGTACAGGATCATCTGAACATGAAGATGGAGAAAGAGAGGGAAGTCCTAGAACCTATTCACGACCTAGTGTACCAATGCCACTGCCTACAGTCCTGCTTGATCGGAAGATTGAAATGCTTCTAGCAGAATGGAATAAGAATCCTGACATGCTTTTTACAATACACCCTGTAGATGGTACCTTTCTAGTGTGGCACATAAAGTATTTGGATGAATATCATCCTGGAATATTTAGACAAGTCCAGGTATATTTTACTGGTAAAGCAATTATTATATTTCTTTAAAAAAGGATGTTAATATATGTGGATTTAGCAGGTTTTCAGAATTACTGAAATATTTTGTTTTTGATAAACAACTGCGAAAAAATACTTATTCTTGCTACCAAAGGAGATCAATGACTGAATATTTTACTAACCTGGTTAATTCAAAGCAAATGAATTTGACTTTGAAAATGCAGTACTGAATATTTGAATATGTGTATGTTGATTTTTCTGAGAATTCAAATTTTTTTTGAATAAAATTAAGAAGATACCCTAAAAATGTGACTAAAGATAACCCCTGCCTTCCCTTGGTTTTATCACCTAACTTCAGCTGCCTTTATCTATTATCCATCTCAATTTTATTTCTATCTGGTTGGGTGGTTGTGGTCATTTTCATATACAAGCAAGGCACTTAAAACTTTTTTTTCTTCAGTCTTCTGCTAGGCCATGATTAGAGATATAATATTAAATAAATGAAAGGGATTAGATGATGAAGGACTTGAAAATGATATTTTTTGCTAGGAAGTTTGAATTTGGCATTTTGAAACTAGAAGTTTTTGGAAGACTGTTTTTGAGAGGCGGCAAACAATAAATACTGAATCACACAATTATGTGTTTTTCAGGTTTCTTTTTCATCTCGGATTCCTGTTGCATTTCCCTCTGGTGATGCAAACTCTCTTAGTAAAAATATCATGATGTACGCCTGTATAAATGCTACAAAAGATTGTCACCACCCTCTGTTACACCAAGAAATGTTGGCTGTAGGCAGTCCTTATGGATCACAGCCACGCTCTAGATTACACAGTACACATATGAACATTTTAGCTCCAACTGTAATGATGGTCTCTAAGCACATAGATGGTTCTTTAAATCAGTGGGCAGTAACTTTTGCTGATAAATCTGCCTTTACCACTGTTCTAACTGTATCTCACAAATTTAGATATTGTGGTCATCGATTTCACCTCAATGATTTGGCATGTCACTCAGTTTTACCACTGTTATTGACGTCATCTCATCATAATGCTCTGTTGACTCCTGAATCAGATTGTCAGTGGGACTCAGAGAATAAATTAAGTAGATCAGTAGATCCTATAAAATATATAAAAGGCTCCTCGAAACAATCTCTTAGAAATGCAGCAACGCGTACATTTCATGACCCAAACGCAATCTACAGTGAACTTATTCTGTGGCGTGTAGACCCCATAGGACCTTTGTCATACACTGGAGGAGTATCAGAATTGGCTCGAATTAACTCTTTGCACACCTCAGCCTTCTCTAATGTGGCTTGGCTTCCAACTCTTATTCCCAGCTATTGTCTTGGTAAGTGTTCATTTTAATTATGAAATTAATGAAAACTTTTAAATTAATATTTGTTATATATAAAATGGTTTATTTTTATTATTAAGAGAGTTTTAATAAGTTTTCAGACTGTAAGCATATTTTTAAAATTTTTAGAAGTTTTTAATTCTTTCCCTCTCATAATATATTTGTCTATTGAATTTTTAATGATTTTATATACATTAATTGTATGTTTTAATTATGGTTCTGAACCATGGTTATACCTAAAAAGAGTATGAATATTTGTTTCTCATACTTCAGCAAATAATAAAAATAAATTGCACAGTATAATGCAAAACCTTTACTTACTTTCTCAGGTACCTATTGCAATTCTGCAAGTGCTTGCTTTGTTGCTTCTGATGGCAAAAATCTGAGACTGTATCAAGCTGTGGTAGATGCAAGGAAATTATTGGATGAACTGTCAGACCCAGAATCTTCAGTAAGTATTTACTAATCTTTATTAATATATCCAGACTTTTGGAATTCTCCTTCATGTTGTCTAGGACCTTAATTTATTAGTTGATGTTTAGGGAGTGAACATGTGTTGTGCTCTATATGACATACACATGACAAATTTACTTTTTCTTTATTTGCCTTTCAAGATATACAAATAAAAAATGCAGTCTAGGTACACATCACACATTAATACCTTTTACATATAAAGAAATAAATATGATTTTTTCCCCAAAATATAATTCTTGACATTTTTCACTCTCTTGTTTGGTTCTCTTAATCTTGCTTTGTTCAAAAATGATTTTGAGGCATTTTTACTGAGCCATGTTTAGGTTGGAAATTTTGAACTATCCAGAGCTTGATTCATCATTTTAAAAAAAAGCTGTGGTTAGAATATGCCATCCGTGAGTGACAGCATCTCATCCTAGCAGTTCTCTATGTGAACTGGAAGTCTGTATATTAGTTAATGTCCATATTTGAACAGTGAATTTTCTATTTGCCTGTTTAAAACCTAACTCTTTATAAAACAACTGTTTGAGTAACAAAGTTTCCAATATTGAAAACCAAAGAATATTTTTGAGTGTCTACTATGTGCCCTTAGATAATGATTTAGGAGACACAAAGTGTAAATTTCAATTTCTGCCTTTAGGGAGCTTTAAATTTAGTGGAGATAAATTATTAATACGATATTAAAGAACTGTTTAAGACAGAAGTAGAAGAGGTGTCAGTGGAAGGTATGTAATTAACTGCCACAAAGGTGGTACAAGAAGTGGGGTATGAGAGAGAGATTAGATTAGTAGATTAGAGTAGGCACAGACATCTTTATTAAGGATGGTATTTGGATTGGTGTTTTTGTTGTTTGTTTTTTTTTTGAGGTAAAGTGAAATCTGTTTCTTTTCTTTAACCACAGTCACATATTTGATTCAGTGCTGTTAATTACCTTCACAATGATGTGCTACCATCACCACCATCCATTACCAAAACTTTACAATCTACCCAAAGAGAAATTCTGTACAATTCCCCATTTCGTACTCCCAGCCCAGCCCCTGGTACATTCTCTATAATCTGACATTATGAGTATGTATTCTAATTATTGAATATGACAATTACAGTATATGTCCATTTGTGTCTGGCTTATTTTGCTCAACATGGATTGGTTCTTGATGGATGGATATGATTTAGAAAGACAAAGAGGTCAGCTTTGCCTGAGTGAGAGAATGGCCTGAAAGAAAGTGTGGATATAGGAAAGGGCATGTATAAAATTTGTTCCAGAGACAGTGGAAAAAAAACAAAACAGATGGACTGGAGCCAAAGGTTTGGCCTAAAGTGTGGAAAAGTAACATCATAGAATTATAGAATTGCAAGTTACTTTAAAGGTCACCTCGTCTAACCAGCCATCTGATGTTTTATTCCTCTTTACTGCATTCCTGCCAATTTGTCATCTGGCCTCCAATGAGGGAAACTCAACTCCTCTAAATGCTGTCCTTCTGTCTTTGAATTATCCTGGCTATTATTGAAATTAAATTTGTATTTTGTAAATTCCACTCATTAGTCCTAGTTATCGTTAGAACAAGTTTAATATTTCTTGCATATGAGAACACCTCTGATATTTGAAGGCAGCTGTCTTGTAGCCCCCAAATCCTGTTTCCTCAGGGCAATACTCTCCCTCTGCCCCTTTACTGCTGGGTCTGGGCGGAAGTCCAGGTCCCCCATGTGGTTTCTACTGACAGTGTTAGCGGCCAGTGAGGATGAAAGAACAGCACCCTACTTGGCTTTTTCTGACACCACCCCAGTGGGAATGTCCTTTATAGCCTTACAAGGGTAGAGGTCTAGGTTCCCCAATTCAGCCATTTGTTTGGAGTGGACTGCAGTTTTTTTCTGTGCTGTTTGGGTGGAGTAAAACAGTTATTGTCAAAAGTTTTCTGTTATGCCAGGCTGCTCCTTTCCTGGTCTATTACTTGTGAGAACAGGAGTTTTGGGGGGCTTTTTTGGTCTGTACCCATTGGTATTTACAGGTTCCTGGCTTCCTCAGCTCCAAGTCTGGCATAAACAAGGCAAAAGAAAACCCAGCAACCACCACTCTGTTGTTCTTTGGGTTTCAAGGTCTCTAGCTGGTCTGCCTTCTTCTTTTCACCTTTTTAAACATTTATTTATTTATTTTTGCATATTCTTAATTGAATTTATTATAGAGAAAGATAAGAGAAAATGGGTAGGGAAAAAAAAAAAGAGGTGGAGACACGAACTGGATGAGGATTTTCATACTAGGCCTCCTACCTAGAGGCCTCAATAGCCCTGCCAAGGATATGCCCAATTCTTTTGCATCAAGAAGTTGATCTTATGAGCCATTTCCGTGTTGTAGATCTGCCCGCGGACAGGTTTCATAGCTTTCTGGCTGTCGCCGGTGCCATGGCTTCTCATAGTACTGCCGTTGCTTAATATCCTCAAAGAGCCCGTCCATGGTAAGGATTCTGTTTAGTGTCCTGTATGCACCTCACAGCCCTGGCAATGAACTTCAGTTGTCTTGCCATGACCTTGTATTTAAAAGTCTTCACTGCCACGTCCTCGGACCCCTGCCGACCTGAAGCAGACTCGCAACCGGAAGTGGAAACTCTTCTCTTCACATTTTAGAGTTTTCTAAAATATCCAGGGTTTTTCATTGTACTTGGTGGGAAGAATAGGGGAAAATACATCTACACCATTTTTCTGGAGCACAATTCTCAATCATTTTTTAAGAAATTAAAAATGAAGAAAACATTTGTTTTGTATTTACCCATATACTTTTTTTTTCATAGTTGTTCATTTCAGTGTCTAGATTTAAGTTTCCATGAAGAACTTTTTCTGACATTTCTTGTAGTGTAGATATGTTAGTGATTAATTCTCTCAACTTATTTGTCTGAAAAAGTCTTTATTTTACATTCAAGTTTTGAAAGTTTTTTGCTGGATATAGAATTCTAGGTTGACAGTTTCTTTTTTCCCTTTCAGTACTTTAAAGATGTCATTTCATTGTGTTCTGGCTGATGTTTCTGAGGAGAAATTTGTGATCTTTTTTATATTTGTTCCTCCTTATGTAAGGTGTCTTTCCTTAGGATATTTTTGTTTTCTTATTTTTAAAAAATATTTGTTTTCTATTTTTTATTTTTTTATTTATCCTTAGGATATTTTAAAATATTTTATCTTCATCACTAGTTTTCAGCAATTTGAATATTATAATATTCCTTGATGTGATTTTATTTGTATTCATTCTTCTTAGATAGAAGAATGTTTATAATTTTGATCAAGTTTGGAAAAGTTTTGGCTGTTGTTTTACAAATAGTTTCATACCCGTCCTCCTCCAGGATGCTAATCACACATATTGTTAGACTATATGATATTGTCTTCAAATTTACTGATATTTCATTGGCATTGTCTATTCTATTGTCAAGTCTATTCAGTGAATTTTCCATTTCACGTATATTATTTTTCATATCTAGAAGTTCTGTTTGATCCTTTTTAATGTCTTACAGTTCTTTCCTCATTATGTTTGTTTTCAAGTGTTTAAGATATTTATTTATTTATTTGTTTGTTTATTTTAGTCCTCCCCTACACATTTTTTAAAGGATTTATTTATTTATTTATTTATTTATTTATTTTTATCCATTCTCCGCCCGCCCCACACACCCCCGTTTTTGCTGTTTCTGTGTCCATTCGCGGGGCAAGTCTGTGTCCATTTTCTGCCCTCGCTTCTCATCTTTCTCCTCCTGTCTTCACTGGGATTTGATTCTTGGAATCTCTGATGTGGGAGAGAGGCGTCCTACTGCCTGCGCCACCTTAGTTCCTGGTTTTTCAGTGTGTCTTGTCTTCGCTCTCCCTTGTGTCACTCTCCTGTTACATCATCATCTTGCTGCGTGGCACGCGGGGCCTGGTGGCGTACCTGTGCACAGGGCCTGGTGGCCCACGAGCCTTCTATATTTTTCTTTTTTAAAAATTTTTACCTGGGCGTCCTGGGGATCGAACTCAGGTAATTCCATATGGGAGACGGACACCCAACCACCCAAGCCACATCCGTCCCCCTGCTATATCTCTTAAGGTTAACCAAAGATACCCAGAGTTACAGTCTTTTCCCATACAGGATGGTCATATAATAAATCAGGCTTAGTTTATCACCAGCATTCCAAAAACCAGACCCAGGGAGAAAAACTAGGTCTGGGGACACATGCATGGTTTCTAATATAGCGAATGTTTAGCCTACCCTGATTATCACAAAATCAGGACAGCGAGAATATTCGCAGTGTTTAAGATATTTATACAGTAATTGTTTTAAAGCCCTTCTCTGTTTATTCCATCATCTCTGTCATTACTGGATCCGTTTTAAGTGATTTTTCTTCTTTTCGGTCACATTTTGCTGGGTTTTTTTTTGCATGGCTAGTAATTTTTTATTGGATGCCCAAAATCACGAATCTCTTTTGTGGGGTGTTCTGTTTTTGTTGTCTTCTTAAAAGAGTGTGGAAGCTTCTTTTATCAGGCAGTTAAGTTGCTTGCAGATCAACTTGACCCTTTTGAGGCACAGAAAAAATCAGCTTTCTTGGGGACTAATTTATATACAGTAAAATGTGCCCATTGGAAGTATAATTTCTATGAGTATTTACAAATTTATACATCTGTATAAACCATCATCACAATGTAGATACAGGAACTTTCTGTTACCCCAAAAAGTTCCCTTCTATAGTCTTTGAATCACAGGATTTTTTTTACCAGACTAGATTACTCTTGGCCCTAGGATTACTTTAGCTTTACTACTAAAATGTGGCCCTTCTGAGTATTCAATGAGGTCTTTTCTATTCAGTGAGGTCTTTTCTACTCTGCCTAGCTGGGAGTTGGTATGAATCCCAGTACTATGTGAATATGGGAATTATTTAACTTGCATCTCTCCTGCAGTTCTTTGCCTGTCATCCTCAAGTTTTACCCAACCCATGCCCAGAGAAGCATTCAGCTAAAGACTCAGGTGGACCCCTTATGCAGAATTCTGGAGCTCTTTCCCTGCGTAGTTCTCTCTTTTCCAGTATCTTGTTTCACATATTCTAGCTTCCTCAGCCTTCAGGAGCTCCTCTGTCTACTCAACTCAGAAAGGCTTTTAGGGTCTCCTTAGCTTTCCATTCATTATGCCATGGTCCAGAAACTTCCTCCAGACAGAAAGCTGAGGAGAAAGTAGGGCCTGTATCTTTTGTTCTTTTCTCCTCTCAGGGATCATAGTCTTGTGTAGCGCCTTGTCTGATGTCTGAAAACATGTTTAAGATATTTTGTCTAGTTTTCTTGTTTACGATGGGAAGATATACTCTTTAATAGGTAGAAGTGGAAGTTTGCCTCAGTTAATTTTGGTCCTTAATTTTCCTGTCTCTCTTTACAGATCTCTACCACCCACTTATATTCCAATTTTTTAATGTTCTTCCTTTCCTTTGTGTGGCCCTTTAAAAAAAACTCTTTATTAGGGTGATCTTTGAGGAGCCACACTGGTTTTATTAAATGCCAAACAATTTTGTTCCTCATTAGTTCTATTTGCAGCTGCAGTTAGGAACTTCCGAAGTCTTTTGAGCCTCCAAATTCTCTTAAGCCATTTTAACTTTCAGAACCTCATGCTATAACACTTTTTTCTTTGTATTTCTGGGATTTTTGCCTTTCTAAAATGTGGAGTATAGAGCCTTGCCTCTCTTGTCTACTATAAACTCTTAAGATGATATGATTACTTTCTGTCAAGTTCCCATTATTTCTGCTCATCTGTGTTTTCTTGTAAGTCAGAGCAGCAGTTCTCCTAGTTACTTCCTCTACTGATTTTTAGTTGAAATGTAGCAAGAAGTTGTCACATGCTGTATGTCTTCTTACTCAAATGAGATTTTTAGTAGATGCTGAGTAAGGGCTAGCTTTTTTTTATTCCATGGGAGGCATATGAAAAGATTTAAATTTTATTCTATTGGTTGGGAGGTGGATTTAGGGGGACATTGAAAGTTTTTGACAGGGAAGTAAATGTCCAATTTGCAGAATGGAGTGTAGCTGGTAGTTACTGGAAGCATGGAGAGAATGAGGAATTTATTGGAGTCATCTAAGCATGTGGTAATATAAACCTAAGCTAGAGTGGGATATGTAGATATTGGGAAAGGAGAAGAGTAGAACTTCGTAGCTCATTGCATATGGAAACAGAAGGAAATGATTCTAAGATTTCTACTTTGTAATCGTGGTTCCTTTAGCTGTGACAAAATATTTGTGACATATTGATGATAACCTAAGTTTGGAACACATTGAGTATGAGATGATTATGGTTTTAGAAAACTAGATATGGTTTAGATAACTGTTTTACAGGCAATTGGAAAAACTTCCCAGTGCTGCATATGAGGCATCAGTGTACATTTGTGATTTATGAAGCTGGTACTTGAAGTTATTAGACCTCTAAAGGTATGAGTCATAACTAATGTTCATAAATGTGACTCTGAGTCATCAAGAAAAGAGCTATGTTTAGAAACTGTTTACGAAGGGACTGATTTCATTAAGATAGTTTTTTGAAGTTTCCATCCAAAATATTGAAGATACAGTTTTAAAAAAAAATTTATTTATTTATTTATTTACTTACTTTTATCCATTTTTACCCACCTCTCCCCCTCCTTTTTTTTTTTTTGCTGTTTTTGTGTCCATTTGCTGGGCAATTCTCTGTGTCTGTTTTCTGCCCTCCTTTCTTATCCTTCTCCTCCTGTCTTCACCGGGATTTGATCCTGGGAACCTCCAATGTGGGAGAGAGGCGTCCTACTGCCTGTGCCACCTTAGTTCCTGGTTTTTCAGCGCGTCTCATCTTGGCTGTCCCTTGTGTCACTCTCCTGTTACATTATCTTGCTGTGTGGCTCGGTGGGGCCTGATGGCGCACCCACGCACGGGGCCTGACGGCGCACCCACACACGGGGCCTGACGGCGCACCCACACACGGGGCCTGGCGGCCCGCATGCCTTCTATATTTTTCTTTATTTTTACCGGGAGGACCCAGGGAGCGAACCCAGGTCTATAGGGAGACGGATGCCCAACCATTTGAGCCATATCTGCCCCAATACAGTATTTTTGATGACTGAAAAAATAAACTTTTGAACTTCTTTGCCTAGTAATGCTAGATAAATGAGATTTCTTCATTCAACAAATATTCAGTGTGTCCCTACTGAGGCATTGTTCTGCATGTTATTCTACTATTAAATAGTGGGAAGAGAGCAGTCTGGTGTTGAGAGGTAGGATGGTGGTGTACATACTGCTATTATTAAAAACAAGCTTTTAGACACAATCTGAAGTATACTTTGTTTTTGTTCATTAATTCATTCATTTATTCCATCTTTAATTTTTATTGAGGTCCTACTATACATAAGCTAAGGAGCATGAGAGAATCACCTCTCAATGATGTAATCCAGAGGTCAGCTTCCTGGAACACAGAGCAAGGCAGAGGGGGCTGGAGAATGGACCAAGGGTTAGGATGGAAATAAATAATAACTAGAAAATTCTACTCTTTGCCCCTTAGCATCTATTCCTGTTCTTTATTTAGAAGAAACTTTTTTCTCCAACACAGGGGAAACACAAATTTCCATTAGTCATTGCATTATTGCATCATTGTATGGTAATGTCAGTTCAGTCACAGTCCCACTTGAAACCTAAATTGTAGTTGTTGCTGCCATCAGATCTCACCAAAGCAGGGAAAGGGGGAAAAAACATTTAACGTAAAAGAAAGATGTTACAGTCCCTGCTTCTATAGCTGGTCACAAAGCCCAATTTTAATAATCATAATTTTCTTCTTCCACTACCAAATTCTATGTTCCCTTATTCTTTTGAAAATTAATTTTTTATTATGATATTATAGATATAACATGAAATTTGGAATTTTAACCATTTTTAAATGTACAATTCACTGGCATTAATTATATTTACAATTTTGTGCTGTCATCACCATAGTCCATTACCAAAAATT
The DNA here is from genome assembly GCA_029593785.1 of Cabassous unicinctus. Lineage (NCBI taxonomy): Eukaryota > Metazoa > Chordata > Mammalia > Cingulata > Chlamyphoridae > Cabassous > Cabassous unicinctus. The sequence goes on along the minus strand of JAQZBX010000506.1, from coordinate 85,840 downwards.
TTATCACCCAAAACAGAAACTGTACTCATTAACCAGTAACTCCCCATCCTCCAGCCCCAGCACCTGGTAACCTCTAATCTACTTTTGGTCTCTATGACTTTGCTTGTTCTAGATAGTTCATAGACATGGAATCATACAATAGTTGTCCTTTTGTGTCAGGTTAATTTCACTCAGCATAATGTTTTCAAGGTCCATCCATGTCGTCGCATGTATTAGAACTTCATTTCCTTTTTATGGCTGAATAATATTCCATTGTACGTATATACTACATTTTGCTTATCCAGTCATCTATCAGATGCTTGGGTTGCTTCCACTTTTTGGCTATCATGAATAATGCTGCGACAAACATTAGTGTACAAGTATTTGCTTTTGAGACCTGCTTTTGCTTCTCTTGGGTATGTACTAATGAGTGGTATTGCCAGGTTATATGATTATTCAGTGTTTAACTTTTTGAGGAACCACCAGACTGTTTTCTACAGCCTCTTACACTTTTGCCAACATCTTGGTTGGTAGATTTTTTTTTTTTAACCTGATGGAGTGGCCCAAACATTCATTCCCACAGGATCCAGTCCTTTTGAGGTGCTGGCATAGTCTTCCTTGTCCTTGTTTTGCAATAAGAAACCAGGATCAATCACTCTGACCAATTCTTCTCTGCATATTGGTTAAATAGCATAGGAGTTTAAAATGGTCAAATGCTATTCTCAGTTTCCACTTTGACTGTGTTGCCTGCTAGAAGTGTTTCTCTCTTGAGCACTAGGACTTCCAAACATTTTGGGGACAGGAATGAAAAATTTAATAGGTAGGTTATTAGGTGTATAGTGAGAGAGGCTACTCCTACCTCCACCCTTTAGTTCACAGATTTGTGTATTTTGGCTAGTTAAGAAGTGGCATCTTATACTGGCTGTTAGTTTAAGATGTACACTGCCACATGGAGGACAGCATCCCAGCCACATAGGGTATTAGCCACCAGCTGGTGCTATAACTTCAGAAAGAATTCCACTGTTTTATTAAACAAGCTGCTCTCTGGTGAGGAGCCACTTGGTAAGCCCAGTAAATTTTGTGAGGGTAGATCTATTACCTCACTTCTACATGGACCAGGATTAAGGTCAGAAGAGTGAGGCACTCACCTTGGGTGCAAATTTTAAGGGAGCACCGAAAAACCTAGTAATCAAAATAAATAATATTTAATGCAATATTTTAAACAAAAATTAATGCAAAAATTAATGATGAACAAAATGCCAACATTTTAAATAAAGACAGGATCCAACAGTGTCATACTGAGCCATATTGGAATCTGAGACAAAATGAAAGATGCACACCCTTTGTGTGTGTGTGTGTGTGTGTATATATTTATGTATTTTTAATGGTTAATTTTTTCTAGGATTTTAAAGTAGATTGAAAAATATTCCTGCAGTTTGGCCTTACCAACTGTAGGCCACATTTGAATCCAGATTTCAATTGGCAAACCTGGCAGACTGTTAACACCATTGAGAGGTGCCTGAGCTAATGCTTTAAATCCTGAGTTGGGTGAATGTACCTGTATCAATAAACTCAGCCTACCCAACCATATATTTTGTCCCCCTTGATCTAATAACCCTAGAATCCATTTCTGTGCATGCATTTTGGAATCCTACTGATACAAATTGGAAAGACCCTACATCTCTGGTGTATAAGCTGCTTTTTCCCAGAGCTGACCTGTACTTCTACCCCTAGGCTAAGCTGGGATTCAACCCCTCTTATTGGCCTGGAAGCAGTTAGAGGTAGTGGAGGTGAGTGCTGAGAAGAATGGGCATCTTCTTGTGAGGCAAATGTTCCAGGTGAAGTTATGAAAGGTTTTTATGCAAGGGAAGGCTAGTTGGAAGGCAGGGGAGAGAGGATTGTTTTTCCCAACAGAGAGGTTTGGAGATTTGGGGGGTACAAAATTAGGCATCATGTGTTAGCTCAAATATCCTCATCCCAGAACACTGAATCCCACTTCTTTTCAGTCACTGCTCTTAATTTAGTATGAGATCTGTCAGGATTGCACTTATAAATGGTATTACAAATCTGCAACCCATACACTTAGGGTTTGGGCCACATCCTCAGCCCTGTCTGTCTTGGAGCTTTAAGGTTATTGTAGAGACTTTCAATTTCTCATCTTGCCTTGAGTTGGGAGTACAAGGCCTTAAGCCTGTCTCCTTGTGTCTGTATGTTCTCCAGGACAGTCAAAAGCAGCCAGCCCACCACATAATCTTTGTAATCATTCATATTGCCATAATGACTAATGCCATAGTTGCCTTGCTGTCCACCGGTCATACTACTAGTAATAATTAAGTATTCATCTTGATATTTCATGATATGGCTCGAAAGAAAGGTATCTTTGTTCCCTCTCTCTCTCTCTCTCTCTCTCTCTCTCTGCCCCCTCTCCCCTCTTCCCCTCTCCCTCTCTTCCTCCCTCTCCCCTCTATATATGTAACCTAATCCTAGAATCCCATTTTGATGCATTCTTTGAGGAATTCTGTTTCTTAATACCACAGCTGGTACCAATTTTTCTATCATTAGATTCCAGCAGAAATAGATGGCACGCAAAAGGGTTGGTTTAACTGAAGAATTGAATGAAGGATCTGCTTTCAGAAATGTGGTCAGTGATAAGGGAAACAGCCTTCTAGCAAGAGCAGGAAGTCATGATCACCCATAGGTCTGAAGGGATAAAGGAAACTATGTTTGGAAGAGGGACTGTCTGAATGGGATTGTGGCCACAGAGGACCACAATGACACTTAGAACTGTGGTTCTGGGAGGGGCAGGGGAAATAAATAACCTTGCCTCTTTCTTTCTTCCTGCATTCCAACACTGGCTTGTGCTTGCCATTCAATGAATCCAAACAGGATATAGAGGGCATTAGAGTCTGGGTGATATCATCCATTAGAGTTTAGCCTCCTGGGGCATAAAGAAGGGCAGAGAAATGTAAAGAATAGATCTTCCCCCCAGCATGGGACATGACTCCCGGGGATGAGCCTCCTTGGCACCGAGGGATTACTACCAAGCACCAGCTAGCAATGCAACTGGAAAAAGACCTTGACCAAAAGGGGGAAAAGGTAAAGACAAATGAGTTTATATGGCCAAGAGACTTCAAAGTGAGCCGGGAGGTCATTCCAGAGGTTACGCTTATGCATGTCTCAGCAGAATCTCTTTGACTGCCAAAGTAGATACTACCCCAAATAGCAGGGCTCCTGACGGCTGTGGAGACATCCAGACACTATAGTAAGGGCAGATAGCTCAGGAGTTTGGTGCCTTGCCAGTGAACCCTACTTTGGAATTTATGCTCCGCAGAATGACAGAGTTGGACTCAGTTGTGGTTTCCCTACACATAACTCTTCTGTCCTTCTATTTGAATCTATAATTAGTACGAGAGTTGGTAGGTGTACGTTCAAGAGACTTGAATCTTTGTGCCAGCTGGGCCCTGAGCCTCAACAGAGTTGCAGCACCTACTCTCCAGTTCATTGGTCTCACCCAGTACAGCTAACATGTAGGTGATGATGGACAACTACCATACCAAGGAACCGAGAAAGTCTACAACTGCAAGCAAGAGAGTTCCATCCATTGGTCCTATGGGATCACAGCCCCCTCTCAATTAGAGGTGGAGTGGGCATCACCATCCCAGAATCATCAGGATTGGGGAATGAAGTATGGACTAAAGTAGACTTACTGGTATTCTACTATAGACTTATTGTGATTCTATCAATGGAAGAAATTATTTCAATGATGTGGAGGCAGTGGCCACTGGAGGTTCTGAGGTCAGGGAGAGAGAAAAACAGGTGTAATATGGGGCCATTTTTGGGATTTGGGAATTATCCTGAATGACATTGCAATGACAGATACAGGCCATTCTAAATCTTGCCGTAACCTACAAAATTGTGTGGGAGAGAGAGTAAAATATAATGTAAACTTTAATTCATGCTTAGTGGCAATGCGCCAAAATGTTTTCATCAATTGCAATGAATGTACCTCACTAATGAATGATGTTGTTAGTGTTGGAAATTGTGGGAGGTATGGGGAGCGGGGCATATGGGAATCCCCTATATTTTTTATGTGACGTTTGTATAATCTTAGTATCTTTAAAAAAAATAAAAATAAAATAAAAAAAGAGTAAATCTGGAGATGGGTGGTGGTGGCAAATGAATAATAATGAGGACATCTTTGTATATCAGTGATTTTCAAACATCTTGGACCATAACCCAGAATGAGGAATACATTTTACATAATTATGCATTCGTATGTATATACAAGTGAAACAAAAATTTATGAAATATTTTCTAATATTAGAACATATATAGAACATTTTATAAAATATGTTCTAGTACCTTTTCTATCCCATTCCATTAAAAAATGGTGATTGTGATCTACAAAACTGATTTCATTTAATGCTTTCTAACAATTTGAAAAATACTGCCATGGTTAGTCTCCTCCTTTTGTGTACTCTTTGAACAAAAGCCCATATCTAGACTCATACTTTGATTTACTAACCACTTGGTGGGCCAGATGAGTGAGACAATCTATTGAATTACTTACTGTCTAATAAGTGTGAGAGAAAGGCTGTAATCGTGATCACAGAGGAAGGAGCAATACACCACATATGGAAATCAAGGATGTTTAAAGAGTTAGTGATTGAATGGGGGTGGCTGAGAGGGGAGATGCTTATCAAAGTTTATGATTCTCTTCTGGTGTGTTATTTCTTGTCACTAATGAGAAGCAAGAAAGAAAGCAAATATTAATAAGCACCCAGCATAGCCAGGTACTTTCTCATAAATCATTTCATTTAATCTTTTTGGTAATAGAATTATCCCTATTTTCAACTGAGGAAATAAACTCAGAAAATCAGATAATGCACTCAAGGTTATGTAGCAAGTACATGGCAATGAATTTTTCTGTCTCCAAAGCCCATGGAAGGACCTTAAAAGCTTTCTCACTAGAAAAAGTAGAAACAAAGCAATTTTGCTGTCTGCTCCAATCTTGCCATGGCTGTTTATCATTCTTATTATGAAATTGCCATAAACAGGACATGTTAAAAGAACTAGACACCTTGAAGTTATATGCTATTCATAATCACTTTAGATTTTTCTAACTGCTTAGTTAATTTTTAAAAATGAGAATGAAAGTGAGTATGTAAAGTTGAAATATTTCTTAGACTATATTAATTGCCATTGTCCATCAGTGAATATTTAGAGGCCTTTAATGTCCAAGACAGACTGTATCATATTGACAGTAGATTACAGAATTGTTTATCATTACCCTTTTGTGTTTTTATTTACAGAAACTTATTGGAGAGGTGTTTAATATTGTGAGCCAACAGTCTACTGCTCGACCTGGCTGCATAATTGAACTTGATGCAATAACCAACCAAGTAAAAGCATGCTTGTGAATTGGTGATATTAATATACTTTATCCCAGAGTACTTTATATGTCTATGATATATTTCATTCAGAATAATCCTCTTGTTTGATACTAAACACAGCCAACCTTGTTGCTCCCCATAGTGAAATGCTGAGGGGAAATACAGTACACCTGTGTAGAGACTCTGGTTGTGGTTTTTCTTTTTATATTATTACTCATCTCAACTCAGTAGAGGGTGATCTCAGCTTTAGTGTGTTTGCCTCCTTATGTTGCATATTGGGTATTTTTATGAGGTCCATTACAATGCAGATGAAATTAGAATCAAAATATACATTTACTTACTTATCACAGTCTTTTGTGTAGTCAGTATCCCTTCTTAGCTAGTGCGTAAGAAAGGAGAACCTTACTTCCTATGGGGAGCTTGTAAAACCCATTCTAGCCCACAGGATATTTTTTTCTTTAGGATCATGTTTATTAACTGCAGGATAGAGGTAAGATATTCATTCAGATACAGAAAAAATTAGTTTGGTGAAGAAGTTACCAGTATTTTTCAAAAGGGAAATGAAGAAAGAATCAACCATACTTAAAAACAAGTATTGAGTTATGTTTTATAATTTTTTCATGGTACCTTGCACATTCTATTTGGTGAAAATGTAATAATTTCCAATAATATAGAAAAATTACGACATCAGCTCTTGGTAGCAAAACTAGGGCATCCAGACTCAAATTACAAATGCTCCTTAATTGTCTTATCCCCAGCATCATGGCTTTTGCTTGAAATTCATCCTGTGTTTTCTTTTTCTATTCCATAGGGATATGGGAGAAGAATAGATTGGCTTCTCTCCTGTAGACACCTTTATTTTTAATGGACTGGATTTTAAGTTTATTCACCCCTTTAGCCCCTTTTCTATGCTTGTTATTGTGGTCTACTCTCACTTAGCATTTTTTTTACTTCATACTTGTTCAAGATTTTTTTTCCCTCCTAGTTGTGGCTATCTTTAACACAGGGCTAGTAAACTGCAAGCACTGATAAATGACTTAGGCTTATAAATGACAAACTTTAGAACTCATTTCAGGTTTGTTCCTAAGTTGTTATATGATTTCTATATCCACTAAGGTCTTTCTTCCCTTTTCTTTCATTTATTCTTTTTCTGGAGATGATTTTTTTTTTAAGATTTATTACTTTATTTCTCCCCCTATTTCCCCATTGTTTTTGCGCTCGCTATCTGCTCTCCGTGTCCATTCGCTTGTGTTCTTCTGTGTCTTCTTGTCTTCTCTTTAGGCAGCACTGAGAACCGATCCTGGGACCTTCTGGAGTGGGAGAGAGGTGCTCAATCTCTTGCGCCACCTCAGCTCCCTGGTCTGCTGCGTCTCTTGTTGTCTCTCTTCTGTGTCTTTTTGTTGTGTCATTTTGCATGCCAGCTCTCCTCTTAGGCCAGCACTCCTGCGTGGGCCAGCACTCCACGCAGGCCAGCTTGCCTTCACCAGGAGGGCCCGGGAATCGAACCCCAGACCTCCTATATGATAGATGGGAGCCCAATTGCTTGAGCCATATACGCTTCCCTGGAGATGACTTTCTATACTGTGAATGTAAAGAGATATTTTGTTTCTACCTGGAGAGATTTTAAAATACCTTATAATTTTCAGAAAAATTCTGTGGGTCAACCTAATATTACAGTCCTTTTATTTCTTTCTACTATAATTTCCCTTTGTTCTCTAAAATAAGATTATAGCCGACTTATTCTCAGTATCAAGATAATTGTAGCTGCTTCTTTTTCTTAAAATCTATGGGGCAGTGCTTGCTTCGGCAGCACATATACTAAAATTAGAAGGATACAGAGAAAATTAGTATGGCCCCTGCACAAGGATGACATGCAAATTCATGAAGCATTCCATATTTTTAAAAAATCTGTGGGGCAACCATCTAATTGTCTTTATACACTTCCATAATAAGCTTTTGTTTGGTTCTAGCTTTTCCTTTAATTTCATTTCAACCCATAGTTCTAAGTAGCCATTTTTGGTTGTGTTCACTCTTATCCTCCACATGGTTCAAAAGTGTGATCACGTAGCATAGCAGCTACATGATCTATCTTCCTCCCTCCGTCTCTTCCTTATGGAATTGGAAAAACTAAAGGAGTCTTGCACTAGTGTACCTTACACAGTTAGCTATTTTGGCATAGCCCCTCTGAGCCACAGTGCTGGCTGCTTTGGGGCACATAGTGATGCAGGTCTCTTAACTATGTTTCTTTTTTGTTTTGGTAGGCTTTTTGACTTTGGTTTTTTGAGACGCAAACTTATTGCTGTGTTTTTACTAATCACCTCAGTTTTGCTATTGGCTTTTGGGTCCTTGAAAGTAATTTTTCTCTACCTAGGATAATTTTAACTATTTTTTCTGCCCCTTTTTCCTCTTGAATTAGTCAGTAGATAAATAATAGAAATTGGTAGAAAAAAGACTTATTTCTGCTACATTAGTGTTCTTGGGGAGTTGGTTGGCTGAGATAGGAGTATTTAAAAAGTAAAAATTCTTCTTTTTATATTTGTAGTGTGGCTCAAGTACACAGTTGCTTCATGTGTTTCAAGAAGATTTCATTATAGGATATAAACCACATAAGGAAGATATGGAGAAACAGGAAACAGAAATATTTTTTCAGCCATCACAAGGTACTTTTAAATAATAGTCTGAATTTTCTTGCCTTAGTCTTAAAAAAAATGATCTTGAAACTTTCATTGAATATGGATCTTTATATCATATCATTACTTTCCTGTTTTATGGTAAATACACTAGTTAATTCTGTCAAAATTTCTTGTTTATAGATAAAGAAAACATTTGAGTTTAAATTACATTTGAAAGATAATTTCACCGGCCACCATAGCAACATATACCTTCGGCAAGAAATGGTTTTTATGACACTTGGTTTAATTGTTTTAAAAAGTAATTTTAATTATTCATCTCTTACAATTAGATTGTTTTGGGAGTAAGTTTCCTGTGTAAGGTAACCACTTAATTTTATATAGGTTTACAAAAGTCCCCAGTAAATTGCTATAGACTGTTGATGAATAGAAACTATAAGATACTTTGTTCTGTGGTGCACTAGAAACCTTACATATGCTGTGAATTAAGGTACCATCTCCCAGTTTTCCCCTCTGAAGTGCAGTCTTTCTTTTTTTTTTTTTGAAAGAAAATAGTTTTTTTCCATAAAACATTTCAAAAACAAGCCATATGATGTTTAGTTTAAACTTTATACATTTAGAAGGTAAAACTTAGCAGTTAAAAACTATCCTTTTCTATTTAAATGAAGAAAACCTGTCCTATCTTTTCTTTTCTTTTTTTTCTTTTAAGTAGGTACTGGGGATTGAACCCAGGACCTCGTATATGGGAAGAAGGCGCTCAACCACTTGAGCTACATGTCCTATCTTAAGAATTAATTTTCTTTGATAAACACTTTTTAGTATACAGAGGGTTTCCAGATACTTCTTCTCATTTGGTTATAGATTATGAGTATCTAGATGGACATGGGCTAATATATTTAACTTTTTTATTATAGTTATCACAGAATTATGTAAAGGCATTTGGTGAAACTATTTCTGCTGAATTAGAAAAGATAATTCCCTTCACATTAGTGGAAAATCACAATGCATTCCCATTTTTTATGAGGCTATCAAACATCTTTTCTCTCCTCAGACTAGTCATTTTTTCCCTTTCATGTATTTTTCTTTAGACATCAGAACTTTTCTTCTTTATAACTTATTCGGTTTTCATGTTCAATTTTGTTGCACTGTCATTATAGCATAACAATACTCCTTTATAGATTTTAAAATTTACTCATCCATAGTATTTCGCCTTTATCTGGGTTAAGCTTTTTAAAATGCTTTCCAACAAACCTAGCTACCATTTATTACACTATTTCTAAGAGCAAATGCATGCCAATTTACTAGAAAACAATGCTTTTATAAAGTTTTAAATTTAAAAACATCAAAATTAATTTTATGTTGTTAAAATTAAAGATTTCAATTGTGTTTAAAAATAACGTATTTCCTTCTTTCAATATTTCTTTAATATTTCTTTGTGTCACTGCGAAATCTGGCCAGAACATTTTCTTTCTGTCTTAGTTTTCCTTTAGTTTTTTGTGCAAAATTTTTCGGTAATATTATTCCCAATTTTATACCTATTTTCTTAAAGGACTTGATATGCATATTTTTCCTGTTCTCTGCCCCTGCCGTATTTTGTATTTTCTATGTTTTAAATACAACTTAATATTTTTATTAAGAAAAATTGTCAAATATAGACAAAAGTAAAGTGAATAGTTAAATAAACCTCCATCTGTCCAGAATCTAGATTGAAGATGAAGATTTGATTCCACTTGTTTTATCTACCGTATTTTCTTTTGTTCTCCTTTTTTTCCTGAAATATTTTAAAGCACATCCAGCCATCATGATGTTTCACTCCTGAGTACTTCCATACACGTGACTAAAAATGACATTTTTCTTACATGAATGCTATTATCATAATATCATAATTATTATAATATTGTAGTTCTTCAGACTCATGTAATAACTAGTCCATATTTACTTCGCCCAGTTATCTCAAAAATGTCTGAGTTATTTTGTTTGTTTGTTTTTAGTCTATTTGAATCCATATCCAAACAAAGTCCACACATGTTTCATTGTCTACTAAGAGTCTTAATCTACAGAGGTCTCCATATACACCCTCACTGTACCACTGACTTGTTTAGAGCAAGTTATTCTATAGGAATTTCTCTTGACTACTTACTTGTGATGTTATTTAAACTTTTTCTTGTCTACCATATTTCTTTTAAAATGGAAGTTAGCTCTAAAGACTTCATCAGATTCATGTTCAGCTTCCTAGGTGATGCTATATACTTCATATGTATTATACCAGAAAGAACATAATATTAGGATGTGTCACTTTTAATGATGCTAAAATCAGAAAGTTCAGATAGTGGCTTCCTGATCTCTCCTATGCAAAGTTTGCCATAACTCTTTAATCTCATTGTTTTATCCATTGAATATTGTTGCTTTTGGATCAGTTTTATTAGGGATTGCAAAATTATGTTTTTCTAATTTTACTAGTTCTCGTTTACTTATTAGCTGGAATGCATCTGTAAAAAAAAAGGTTTTCCATTATCAGCTAGAGCTATCTGATTACTCTGAAATGCAGTTATTTTAGGAAAGGCAGGGTAAATCCTTAATTCCTTCCTTTTAATTGCCAAATTCAGAGAAAGGAGTTTATGCCCTAGTTACATCTAGTGGTTATTGATGAATACATTGTTGCTGTTTGGCTTTTTTTCCCTTTTGATTATCATTATGATCTCATGTTTTAAAACCCTCTTTATTAAAGAATAATATACATACAGGGAAGTACTCATATAATGCATGGGTTTTTATGTACTTAGTATATTTCATTCAGTTGTAATCATTATTTTTTTTAATGCTCACTTTATCCTGTATTATGCTACCCTTTCTAGTTGGACTGGAGTCATTTTGACACAACCTTATTATTCTCTTTTTTTTTAAATTTTTAAATTTTTATTTTTAAAGAAGCTTTAGATACCATAAATGTTACATCAAAAATATAGGAGATTCCCATATACCCCACCCCTGCTCCCTCCCACAGTTTCCCACATTAACAACATCTTTTATTAGTGGTACATTTGTTACAATTGATGAACACATATTGAAGCATTGTTAGTAACCACGGACTATACTTTACATTATAGTTTACACTTTGCTCCACACAATTTTATAGGTTTTGACAAAATGTATAATGGCCTGTATCCATCATTGCAGTGTCATGCATGACAATTCCAGTGTCCCAAAAATGCCCCCATGTTATACCTATTCTTTCTTCTCCCTCCCCTCATTATTCTTTGATAGTTTACTTGCTTTCAGACACTTCAAGATAATCCAATCTTTCCTTGTACATTTTGTTGCAAAAATGGAGCCACTGCTCCAAGCTATTTGAGCTGAGTTGTCATTATGGGTTTTCATTTTTAGGAAAGTTTCTATTGTCCTCTTTTGATCTCATTCTATATATGAAGGACATAATTGCCAACAGGAAAAATTGTGCCCAGAAATAATGTTTCATAAAAAAATATGAAAAAAGTATGAAATTTCTTAATTTCATTTCTCTACCACCACCATTGCCACTTCCCCACACAACTTCTAATTTTCAAAAAATGCCATTTTCATTGAGGAAAAGCAAGATAAATGATTATTTCATTCTTTCATTTTCAAAAAGTTTTCAAATTGCCAGTTTTTAAAAATAAGGAGTTAGTGTCCCCATTTCTTCTAGGACCATTCAGCGAGGCTTTCTCTCTCTTTTTTTCCCCTGCTCCGATCCTTCCATTCCTTCCATCTGTTCCTTCCTTTCCTTTCTTCTTGTATGTCTTCTCTTTTTCTTTTGGTATTTTTATGAATCATGGATTTTTACTTGGTCAATGTGTTTAATAAATTGTAATCATTTTTCTTTGATGTTCATATTTCCCATCTTTGATCAATAGGTGTCCCTTTATATTGACTTTTGAGTCCTTTTGACATAGTTTCATTAGTCTTTGATAATTACCTAACTTTGTCACAAAAATTTTATGAAACTTCTCCTAAAAATCTATTCTTCTTTCTTACTCCCAACTTTTATGCATATTGAGATGTTTATAGCTTTTAAAGAGTGTTTTTAACCCTTTATAAACATATTAATTCAAATATCCTTTTCCTTTGAATAATAGGATATCGCCCCCCACCATTTTCAGAAAAGTTCTTCCTAGTAGTAATTGAAAAGGACAGCAATAATGACTCTACTCTCCACATGTGGCATCTTCATCTTAAATCTGTTCAAGCATGTTTAGGTAAGTAAGTATATTTCAGCTTCATACATAGATGGTGTCAGATAATTTTTTTTTGAAGGTGGTACTGGGGATTGAACCCAGGACCTCATACATGGGAAGCAGGTGCTCAACCATTTGAGCCACATCTGCTACCCTCAAATAAATGCATTTTATTGAATATGCTTTAGGTTGGTTAATTCTTTAAAATGAGGATCTAATGAACTCTAAGTTGAGTTGTTGAAGTGAAATACATAGATGCCACACTTTTAATCACAGGATCAGAAAATCAATAATGCAACAGGCAAATCCTAAAAACAAACCAATCCATGGGTGTATCAGACATTTTGGAAAAAAAAAAGTTCAATTAATTAATTTTTTTTCCAAATAATATTGTCTTTTGTGGCTCTGTTCTAGGTCCTGGATCTATAAATCAGTTTTGTCTACAGAATTAATATTGTAATTTTCTGTTGATTAATATACACTTCCACTTGATACACTAAGCATCAGCTTTAGCATCACTAAGAAAAACAAATTTACTGTTTAGTAAATTGTGATCAAGCTTATAAACACAATGTTTTTGTAGAATCTCAGGAAGCGCAACAGTGATTAAAATAAAAAGATTTCAACCACACTTTTTCTATAAACATTCAGATTAATCTCTTAGTAAATTAGAAAATCTGTAGTATGAAGAAAGAAATTGATAATGGATTTTTAAAAATAAACTTTTACTTTTTGAGAGACAGTTGTTAAAATGAACTACACAGATAGATAGCCAGATCAAACTGCATCTACTTTAAACTAGTTAATTCATAAAATATTTAGGATATTTGTAAGAAGATTTTTATTATTTCTGATAATTATATAATTTAACAGACTTTATACACACAAAACTTTTAATATTATGAACTAACAATATGTATTTTTTTCTGTTTCCTTTGTATTTTTACATTATTACACAACTGAGTAGGTAGCAGAAGTTTTAACTGCTCCATTTACTGGCATTAGAAAAGCCAAATGATAGGGTCTTTACCTGTGCTGAGTGGTACCTGATCTTCTTGAGGCAGCAGGAATCCAAAAATTCTTTTAAAGCCTTTGGGGTTGATTCTTGGCATTATGTTTTGTTTCACAGAAATGTAAGAGTAGAGAGATTAAAAACCAGCTTTTTGGGAGAGAATTCTTACCCCACCAGAGAGCATAGTGTTTTCTAGAGTTTGACACAGAGCCAGGAGTGACTCTGAAGAGATTTATAGAGGTAGCACAGATCTTTGTGGTAGGACAGATTAAGACTCATGTGATCCCTCTCTCCCTGCTAATAATGAGGAATGTGTCCCATTGCTGTTCTGAAACCAAGGCTAGTGTAGAGTTCCTTGCTTACCTTATTTCTGACAGTAGTAGAAGATCATAAACAGTAAGACTACAATAGGGGCAAATAAATAATAGGCTTTCTTCAACTATGGCAGAAACATCTATCTTTTGGTCCTGACATACACAACAGATTTAACTTAGTGTTTATTGCCAGTCACAGCTAAGAATACTTAAATTTATCCGTGGCAGAGGATGAAGTGATAGGCTTATATTTAGATGGGGAAGGAAACTTAATACATGTTGAGTACATTCTATATGCCAGGCACTGAAATTGGTGCTTTATATGTGTGAGATAGATATTATCCCTGGTTTACTAATGAAATAACTTTAACCAAATCCCACATCTAGTTTGTTGCAGAACAAAGGTTCAAAATCAGGCCTTTCTGGCTTGAAAGTCTTTGCTTGTTTTTCTCTTATTTTTTTTCTCAGGCTGAGATATATTTTATAAAACTTGCCTGGCCTACAAGAGGAGAAATTACGTAGTTCAATTTTATTTTGTAGATGAGAAAATAGCCAGAGATGGTGAAGCACCTTGCTTAAGCAAATGCATCTAGTTAGGGCCAGGATTAGGAATTCTGTCTTCAAGTTTGTAGTCTGATTTCATTGTATCAAAAATGTTTTCACATTTATTATTGAGTCGCCTGCCATTATAAAATAGATTGACATGTTCAGCATTCACTGGAAGCAAAAAGGGATTAATTATTCTTTCTCAGGCATTCTGGTGCTCCTTGTACAGAGTAATAAAGCATTATTCCTTCCCTTGATGAATTCATAGTGTAATTCATAGTGTAATGAATAAATATAATGCAGTGTATCTTTCAGGTGTAATGGGAACACAGATAACTAAGTCTCCTCAGAGAATTACATTTTACCCTAATATGAAAGCTGTTAACTCTTTGGAAGAAGATCAAGGTCAATATGCCCTACAAAACCAGTCAAATAATACTGCCTTACATTTATTTGGAACTTTTACTTTTTGTATTTGTTGGTAAAATCATTATCTCATTTGAGCACTTGACAGTTAAGAGACTGGTAGTCTCTTAACTAGTGACTGGTAGTCACTAGTGTGTTCTTTGCCTCTTACTGATTATTTGACCTCAGGAAGATCATTACAGTCTCCAAGTTTAAACTTCTTTATTTGTTACATGAGGCAGTAAATGGTAATTTCTCAAAGTCTGATTCATGAGCCATCTGTTTCAGATGTGCTACTTATTAAAAATTCAGGTTTCTGGAATCTACCCCAAGTATACTGAATCAGTATCTCTGGTTAGTTCCAGGAAACTGCAAGTTAACACGTTCCTCGAGATTTGGATGTCTTTAAAGGTTGAGAACACTGGACTAGATAATCTTAAGGTTTTTTCCTAGCTCTTACGTGTTGTGGCTCTTCCCTGACTGCATCCCTATGATTCCCAGGAAAGAGTAAAAGAGTAAAAACAAAAACAAAAGAGTTGACCTTGTCTCCAAAATATTTTGTATTTTGTACAAAATATTCTAGCTCATCTGTACAATGGTGCTAGTAACAAATTTCATAATTTATTTTCAAAGCTAAGTCTGCAGAAGGTGTTTCATCAGAGAGTCTACTTTCAATCCCTGGACAGAAAAATGTAGATTCTTCTCCAGAAACGTCTCCTAGAGTGAGCCCCATGCCACATTCTTCATCAATAGCCAACCTTCAAACTGCTAGTAAACTTATTCTGAGTTCTAGACTGGTGTATAGCCAACCCCTCGATCTTCCAGAAGGAGTTGAAGTAATAAGAGCAACACCTTCAGCAGGTAAGACTTTAAGACTGGGTAATTGTAGCTGAGAGTGATCTTTAGTGGATTAAATGAAGGAGCTCTTTTGAAATATGTTTTATGTTGACATTGAAACAAAGATTTATAATATTAGTACATCTGTTCAGAAACATGTCTTTGTTAGAAATAATGGCCCGTGATAAATGTAATCAGCTTGACTACACTGATATGAATATTGGTGTAAATATTTTGATGTGAGATTTTTTGCATAAACTTTGATTTTCTCTACAAAGGAATACCATGATAGTAAAGTTGCAAAAAATAAATATGTTTGTGAATCATTGAAGATTTTTTCCCCCCAAGTTAGGGCTTTTCATCATTGTGCTAATTATGTCTCATGTTACTTAAGTATGTTTGAACAGTAGTTGGCAGATACTTTTGGGAAAAGATGTAGCTTAAAAGATTTTAGTTTGGCTGGCCTGGAATGATACTAACTTTAGTAAGTTGAATAAGGTAGTTTGAAGAGCATGACTGGCAACTGTATTTAAAATGATCTGTCACCTGTGGAATTCTAACTGGGGCTTTCTAGAATAGTATTTTTGGGGAACCAAAATTGGGACTTTAAGACCATTCTAGCCATTCTAGTAATTAGTAAATGGTCCTGACTATGAGGATTTTCTTATTCATTTTTAAAACAGATATAAATTCAGAGTTGGAAGGATAACATTGAGAAGAGTTTATTCTAGGCTTTTGTGGCAGGTCCATATCTAGACCAGTTTTTGAAGCTTACAAAATTTGAAAGGTATGGGATAAACTGAAGTTTAGGAGCTAATAATGATAAATTACATTTTTTATTAGACTTTGTAAAATGTTTTCAAATGTCTTAGTTGACAGTAATAATCCAAGGGAAGTGTCATGATCCCTTTATGTAGATGGAACAGGCTCAGATGTTTAAGTGACCTTCCAAACTGTAATGAAGTGCTAATGGACTGGAACTTGAATCCTGTCTTTCTGACCCTAAATCTTATTCACTCTTACCTCTTCATTTTAAAGTTTGATAGTAGATGAGTGGTGTTAGTATTTGGCTGGTAGGAATAAATATGAGAGTTCTGGGTCTCCTGAGGGAAAATGATTTACACCTTGTAAAATGGGTAAGCTCTAGGAGTCTGTTTAACTGCCTGAAACTTTTTTTTTCCATTTTAAAAACAGTTTAGTGAAATACATCATTCATACATGAACATACATAAACAATAAGTAGATAGTAAAAGTTGTGAACTTATAAAACCAACATGCATAACATCATACAGGGTTCCCATATATCACCCCACTACAAATATCTTGCATTTTTGTGAAACATTGTAAGAAATGATAGAAGAGCATCGTCAAAATATTACTGTTAACTATAGTCCATATCTTACTTGTCGTGTATTTTCCCATCCTATTATTAGTTTTTTAAATATATTTTTATTAGAGAGGTTGTGAACTTAGAAAACAATCATGCACTTGTGTGGAGTTCCCATACAACACCCCTCCACCAACACACTACATTGTTGTGGAACATTTGTTACAGATTATAAGATAATATCATCAGACTATTACCACTAACTGTGGTCCATAGGGTACACTTAGTATATTTTTTCCATACCCCCCTATTATTAACACAGTACATCTTTGGCATTAATGCAAGAATATTACAGTATTGCTGTTAACACAGTACATAGTTTACATTAATTGTATTTTTCCCATGTTTCTCCACATTCTTACCACCTTGCAATAGTGATGTACTTTTGTTCTAGTTCGTAGAAGGACATTCTTGTATTTGTACTATTAAGCACTTATCAACCTCTGGGTTCATTATTTTATTGAGTCCCTAGATTATTCTCTAGCTTTCTTTCAATTGACATTTACATCCCTAGACTACCCTTTTCAGCCACAATCCCTTTTATAAACCAGTTGCGTTAGCTCCACTCAGTGTAATGTGTTACCATCAACTCTATGTCTGAAACATTTTGTTGGTAAGGGTAGATATGGAGGAGTCTGGATTGTTTGAGGGCAGGATAGGGACATTTGAAAAGCAAGTTGAAATGGCTAAGGATCTATGATAAAAGTGATGAGAGATAAAGATTGAAAGTCCAGGTTGTAGTGAAGGCATGTATAAATTACAACAGATAATGGATTTATTGACTGAAGGCTGGGTTTTTTTTATTGTTTTTGAGTTTTAGTTTAATTGAATGTTTGCCTCAATTAGTAAAAGCAAATTAAGTTTATTTACTACTACGATTATTATTGCCAATTTTGATTTCTCCAGTGGGCTATTCAAGACTTCTATAGATAACTTGGCCAAAGGACATTTAGTACAGGAAAGATAGCAGGACACTAGTTCAGGGGGACTGTAGAGTTATCCTGAAGCTTGTGGTGGCTTTGAATTCATCATATTCTAGAATTTGATTATTAGCATATTATATTGTGGTTGCATAATTATTACTATCTGTTTTATCTTTTTAAAGGTCATCTGAGTTCTTCTTCAATTTATCCAGTGTGCCTTGCACCTTATTTAGTGGTTACAACTTGTTCTGACAATAAAGTACGCTTCTGGAAATGTACTATGGAAACCAACCTACAATGTAAAAGTGATGGGAAAGAAACCTATCATTGGAAGAGATGGCCCTTGATGAATGATGAAGGAGAAGATAATAGCAGTACAGTGAGCATTGTGGGAAGACCAGTTGCTGTTAGCTGTTCATACACAGGTCGCCTTGCTGTAGCTTACAAGCAACCTATCCACCACAATGGTTTTGTTTCTAAAGAATTTTCCATGCATGTTTGTATATTTGAATGTGAATCTACAGGAGGGTCAGAATGGGTTTTAGAACAAACAATTCATCTTGATGATTTGGTTAAAGTTGGGAGTGTACTTGATTCAAGGGTCAGTGTTGACAGTAATCTGTTTGTATACAGCAAATCGGATGCAGTTTTGAGCAAGGATAGATACCTTATTCCAAATATCAAACATTTAGTACATTTGGACTGGGTATCAAAAGAAGATGGCTCCCACATTCTCACAGTGGGGGTTGGTGCTAATATCTTCATGTATGGGCGGCTTTCGGGAATTGTGACTGAGCAAACGAACAGTAAGGATGGAGTAGCTGTCATTACTTTACCACTGGGTGGTAGTATCAAGCAAGGGGTGAGGTCAAGATGGGTTCTTCTTAGATCTATAGACTTGGTGTCTTCTGTTGATGGTACACCTTCACTGCCTGTTTCTCTCTCTTGGGTAAGAGATGGGATATTGGTGGTGGGAATGGACTGTGAAATGCATGTATATGCACAGTGGAAACATGCTGTCAAATTTGGAGACATTGAGGCTGATAGTTCTGACGCAGAAGAGACAACAATACAAGACCATTCTGCCTTTAAATCTAATATGTTGGCAAGAAAAAGTATTGTTGAAGGAACAGCTATGGCTGATGATGTTTTTTGTTCACCAACTGTAGTTCAAGATAGTGGCTTATTTGAGGCTGCACATGTGCTTTCCCCCACTCTCCCACAATATCATCCAACTCAACTGTTAGAATTGATGGATTTAGGGAAAGTTCGACGGGCTAAAGCCATTCTGTCTCATTTAGTAAAATGTATCGCAGGAGAAGTTGCAATAGTTAGAGATGCTGATGCTGGAGTAGGAACCAAGCGACATCTTTCTCGAACCATTAGTGTAAGTGGCAGTACAGCAAAGGACACGGTCACCATAGGAAAAGATGGTACCCGAGATTATACTGAGATAGATTCCATTCCTCCACTACCACTATATGCATTGCTTGCTGCAGATCAAGATACAACCTACAGAATTTCAGAAGAAAGTACAAAAATACCACAAAGCTATGAAGACCATACTAAAAGTCAATCAGAAGATCAGTATTCAGAGCTGTTCCAAATCCAGGATATAACAACAGATGATATTGATTTAGAACCAGAAAAGAGAGAAAGCAAATCAAAAGTAATAAATCTTTCTCAATATGGACCAGCTTATTTTGGTCAAGAACATGCTAGGGTACTTTCAAGTCATCTTATGCACTCAAGTCTACCAGGGCTTACCCGTTTGGAGCAGATGTTCCTTGTAGCTTTGGCTGATACAGTGGCTACCACCAGTACTGAGCTTGATGAAAACAGAGATAAGTGTTACTCAGGTAAATATTCTCACTAAAATTTATAAAGTTATCATTAATAAAAATATTTGTATTATCTGTATAATGACAAGTATTGAATTGCAGTTTCCCCTTCAAACCTTAGGGGAAAAGTTCTTCCTAATAGACGGTGACTATTGTATAATATGCTTAGTTGCAAAAGAGAAGGCAGTTGGGGTAGGTTATGACTTGTGAATGTGATTTCATGGATTTGTAATATCAGCTTGCATTTTCGCTTGAGTCATGAGGCTCATAGGGACCTCATATATACAATTTTTTCATCTTTCCATTTCTAGATATAAATATTTTTTTTTACTAATACCTAATTTTCTCCAAAAAGTCTCTTGAGAAAGAGGTTTTCATACACTTTCTGCCTTGCCTAATTCATTCTGCCTCCTGTAACTAAATTCTGTTCTCTTTTAGGTAGATAGTTGAAGATAATGATGTCAATTGTAAAGAATGTGATTAGCAAAGGAAACCAGAATTATTCTTCATTCATCCATCCAGTTAATATTGTGGAATAGTGAACTTTTGCTGTGTCCCAAGAACTTTATGCACTTTATCATATTTAATTATCACAACACTTTTCTAGTACATAGCTATTATTATATTTAATTTTATAGATAAAGACACTGCACCTCTGGAGATTATGTGGCTCTTCTAAGATCACATAGTATTATGTAGCAGAACTGGTATTCATTCGTGTATAAATCCTTGCCTCCAAACCTGTATTCTTTTTACCTGTTTGACAAGATTTCCAAATTTGGAGGAAAAAAAGACCTTCCTCAGAGCCGCCTGGAATATATCTCTTCATATAGGCCTATTCTCTTATAATATATCCTTTTTAAAATTTTTTTTTTTTTTAAAGATATTTAGATTACATAAACGTTACATAAAAAATATAGAGGATTCCCATATACCCTGCTCCCCACACCGCCCACATTTACCCACATTAACATCCTTCATTAGTGTGGTACATTCATTGCAATTGATGAACATGTTTTGGAGCATTGCCACTAAGCATGGATTATAGTTTACATTGTAGTTTACACTCTCTCCCACACAATTTTGTAGGTTATGGCAAGATATATAATGGCCTGTATCTGCCATTGCAGTGTCATTCAGGACAATTCCCAAGTCCTGAAAATGCTCCGTATTATACCTGTTTTCCCTCTCCCTGACCTCAGAACCTCCAGTGGCCATTGCCTCCACATCAATGATATAATTTCTTCCATTGCTAGAATCACAATATGTCTATAGTAGCATACCAGGAAGTCCACTCTAGTCCATAGTTCATTCCCCAATCCTGAGGATTCTGGGGTGGTGATGCCCACTCCACCTCTAATTGAGAGGGGGCTTCAGTCCCATATGGCCGATGGATGGGACTCTCTTGCTTGCAGTTGTAGACTTTCTTGGTTCCTTGGTATGGTAGTTGTCCATCATCACCTCCTTGTTAGTTGTCTTGGGCGAGTCCAGTGAACTGGAGAGTAGGTGTTGCATCTCCATTGAGGCTTAGGGCCCAGCTGGCACATGATTCAAACCCAAAGATTCAAGTCTCTTGGATATACCTACTAACTCCAGCAACAACTATAGGTTCAAATAGAAGGAACAGAAGAGCTATGTGTAGGGAAACCACAACTGAGTCCAATTCTGTCACTCTGGGGAGCACAAACCCCAAAATAGGGATAGTATGTCTGTAAAGCTTTTTCTTCTGTACCTTAAAATAACTAGAGATATTAGAGCATTTTGCTTATGACCTATTTTCTAACCATGTTAATTAAAAACAAAACAAAACAAAAAAAACCTAATCATTATGAGATTGTGTGCATTAGAGCAGCATTCTCCCCCAGAATAGCCTTAAGCTTTTATTGCATATTATATCTATCTGTCAGGTAGGCATTGCAAAATCCTTGAAAAATAATTTAATGTTTCCGATACAAAATTATATAATTGGCGAGGCAATATAAAAATAGCTTATACTGGTCACAGTGGGCATTCATAACATAGATAAGGCAGGGATGAATGTCTCCATTTCACAGGTGGGAAATTTAAGCTAAAAGGTTAAATGAGTGGCACATCACAAGAAATGAATTCTCAGTAAATGGATTCCTTCAGTCATTCAGGTGAGACAACTTAGAGGCATTCTTGACTTTTGCCTTCTCTCATACCCCATATCCAGGCCACTGGCAAATCCTCTCATTTCTGCTGGTATGCATTTGATGTCCAGAATCCAAAAATTTCTCATCATCTCTACTGCTACTGCTCGTCCAAGTCACTGTCACCTCCCACCTAATGTATTGCTAAAGTCCTCTAACTGCTTTTATTCTTGTTACCCCAGTTTGTTCTTCACCTAATAGCCAATGATTCTTTTAAAACAAAATCATGTCAAGTCTATCTTTTGCTCAACATACTAGTGGCTTCCCATCTCACTTTAGAATAAAAGCCAAAATCCTTACAGTGGTCTACAATGCCCTGTATGATCTGCACTCACTTCTACTCTACTACACTGGCCTCCATATTGCCCCCCAGACACACTTAAGCACACTTCCGTCTCAGCATCTTCACACTTACTGTTTACTCTGTGTAGAATATTTTTCTTCCAGATTTATGCATGGCTCATTACCTTACCTCCTCAGATTTCTGCTGAATTGTCACTTTATTGGAGAGTTCTTCCCTGGCCACCCTAGCATTCTCTATCTCCCAGTCCTCCTTTATTTCTCTCCATAGCTTTAATTTCCACTAGACATATGTTTATTATTGTTTATTGCTTGTCTCCACCTCCTAAAATGTGAGCTCCATGGGAGTAGGGACATTGCCTTTTTTACTGCCATATCCCCAAGTACCTAAAACATGCCTCACATGTATTAGATGCTTAATTTGTTGAATGAATGAATGGTGAATAAATGAACAAATAAAGGTAATGAAAAGCACAGTTAGAACTTGAACTTTTGCAATTAAAATTTTTAAAAAATTTTCTGCTGGAAAATATTATTTAATTTAACACTTTTTGAGTGCTTCCTATGTAGCAGTTACTGGACTAGGTGCTGTCAATACTATTGCCTAACATTTACCCAGCAGTAGCTATAGTTTTGATTATAATTGCCACACTTTCATACCTTTGTTCAGCTTTTGACTAAGGGTAAATTTGTTGAGTTAATTTTACAATTCAGCCTTATCCTATGAGGTTAAGCTTTACATGGTTAAAAAGGTTAAGCTTTTTTACAAAAGCTAACTAGCCTAGGGCCAGGAGAATCAAATCTCAAATATTTATTTATTTCATTTGAGCTAACCAGCCTAGAAAATGTTACCTATTTAATTATTTAAAAATAGTTTAACTTTATTTACACAATTCCTGTATTTCGAGCTCCTGTGAATTCCTGTAGGAAGTATTTTTAATTTTACCTTAGTTATTTTTTATTGACTTTCAAACTTTCTTTCCTTTTCATTTATTTTGAGTAAATCTGTGTTATTGTTATCCATTATAATATTCATTGTATTTTGCCCAGTCATTTTTCATTTGGGAGTTTTAGTAATTCACATTTTCTATAACGATATTAAAGTACGCGTGAATCTAAAATATATGTTATGTTTTTTAATGATAGGGTATTATTACTAAATTTAATGTTTATTTTCTAACGTTTTATCAGTTAATACCTTTTGTATTTGTTTTTCCTTAAACATACATTCTGCTTTAAATCACAGGAAGGGACACATTAGACGAGTGTGGTTTGAGATACTTGTTAGCTATGCGCTTGCATACCTGCCTTTTGACATCACTACCTCCTTTATACCGAGTACAGCTGCTTCTTCAAGGTATTGCACTCCTTGTTTGAACTTTTGCACAACTTTTATTTAGTGTTGAAATGGTGGGATATGCATATTTATGTCTAAGTGTTATATAAATCATTATAGGCATACCTATCACTGGCCTAAGATCTTTCTGGTCACATAGTACCCACTTTACCGTTTTTCTATGTATCCTTTAGCTCTATTTTGTGACTTGCTCATCTGGCTCAATGTTTCTCAAACTTTGCTCACTGAAGTAGTAGTATGTGATAGCTTAAGGAGTAAATGTGGTATGTCTGTAGTGAGCCAAAGTGGCTCACTGATGTCTTTTCTTTAAAATTTATGTACATTTTGCTCTAGTTGTTATTATTTGTGTTTATTATAATATAAACATTATGTCCTCTGTTATTTGTCAGCAAGTAAAGCCGATATTTCAGGAAAATCTGCCATATTAGTCCATGGGGTTTGCATACTTACAGCACATTGCCTGATTTGAGACAAGGATTTTTAGCAGCCCTCTTACTTATCATTAAAAAATTGAACATATAGAGTTTGAAGTGAACTGCCCAGGATTATAGAGCTATTAGTACAGTTGGAATTAGAATCCCAATCCAGTGCTATTTTCATTAGACTTATGTTTCTTTTGAATCCAGGATGCTGGACTCAGCCCCATAAAAAGTACATTGGTATCATAGGACCAAAAATACCAGGCTTGATGGACCATCATTATTACCCCTGGCACTTACTCTTCCCCTTAATAAATGTTTTTTTGAAAACATGATTTTAAACAGCCATCTAATATTCTGTCATGTGCCTAAACTATATTTCATCTACCCAGTCCTTTATTCCTGAAACATTTAGACTTTGCTAAGTTTTTTTTCTTATTTGAAATATCCCTGTAATAAATTACCTTATAACTTTGCAGATAAATATTTAAAAATATTTCTGATTATTTCTTCGTGTTAATTTTCTAGCAGTGAATTGCTGAGTCAAAGAACATGAAAATTCTTAGCTTTTAAAAAATATTGCCAAAATGCCCTTCAGAGAGATTGTGCTCATTACATTGCTAGATGCAATGTTGATGATGCCAAACTCAACCCATTGCCAACATTTTATATTACCATTTAAAACAATCTTTGCCATTTGGATAGGTTTAAGAAATGGTAACTAAATGTTCTTTTACATTTTAATTTTAATTGATAGTGAAATGTTGCTGAGTCATTTAATGACAATCATGTATATTGTCTAGGGAGATCTAAAACACCTCAACTTTCTAAAGCTTTGTAAAATCCCATTTTCTCTTTAATATAATTAAAACATTGGAGTTGAGACGTGGCTGGGGCTGTAGGTGATGGTCCTGGGAACAGTTTTCGGGGGAAAAAGTTAAGTAGCCAGTATATAGATAGAAAGCTAAGTAGAGTAGAGATACAAGCTACAAAGAATAGCCTGCCATTGGTAGGCAAATAAAAATAAGTACCTATTGGTACACCTGTTTTTTCTTCCCAATATCTTTTTTCATTTCTAATATTAAGGTTTCCAAGTACATTCACTGCTCTCTTAATCTTGCTTTCTGAACCTAATTCCTCTGACATGTCTCTGTGCATTTTTGTTTCCTCTTACTCATACTCACCAAAAATTAAATTAAATTTCATTTAAGGATATAGAATGTAGTATATTTTATACTATTATTTTGTATAATAAATTTTATGTCAGCAAATGTATATATTTTGCATTGACATATAATAATTTCTAAAGCAGTGTTATTTGATGAAGTAATTATTTCTTAAGTCAGATCAAAATTTAAACAGAAAATGTCTCAAAAACCACAAATTGATATTTCAAATTTTTTCCACCTTTTTCTAAATTTTTAGTGGAAGTCAAGGCTCATTGCATTAATTTCATGATAGGATATCACACAGAGTTGTATAAAAATATTCCAATGGGAAATTTAAAAGATTTAAGATTATTATTGAAAATGGTCATAATCATTTTTCTTTTATACTTTCTAAAAGAATTTTTGTGAAATAGTAATTATTAGAAAAGCTTAAACTACATGTGATGTCTGTATAGTAGTTGTTAATGAAAAAAAAAAATGCATGCAGTAATATTGCTGGCCTTATATCTTTGAGAGGCGTGAGTTGTAATGTGACTGAAATTGACCTCAGACATTTTTTTGTTTCAAAGATGGATTCTTATAGGTGGCTACTTAGACTGGTCTGGTTTCTTTCTAAGACTCCTCTGGGTTCTTCTGAGCATTCCTATAATCTGTCACCACTCTGTGTGGTTCACTTCCTTCACTTTTTCTCTTCACTTAGTCTAAGTAGAGTAGTGTGTTACCAATAAACTATTAATAAACTCACTTGTATTCTCAAGTCTGAAGGTGTCACCACACCCATTTTGTCAGTCTTCTGTCACAGCAAAAAAAGAGTATTAGGCTGGCTTAAACGACTTTTAACTCAAGGCACTAAAGGCAGAGGAATGTGCCTCATGATTCTGACTTACCCCTGATATTCCCTAGAACTTTCATGATGTTTAGAGCTTGCTTTGAAGTGATATTTAACTCCAGAGCCAGAGGGAAGAATGAGATAGTTTTCAGTATTCAGTACGAAAGGACATGGTCCTCAAGCAAATGGCACTGAGCAACAACACCCAATCATGTGAGCCAAGTGCTTTTGACTTGGATCACAACTTTTACTCTTGATAAGCTCGGCATGTCTACATGTGTAGGTATTACAGTGGCTCAGTATTCAAATATCTTTCTTCCTAATGATTGTTTTAATGTCTATATTTTTGTAGAAAAAATGCAAATATGTTTGAGCAAAAGATAGAGTTTTTAGTTTTGTGTATTTTGTCACTGATACTGTGTTCAGAAGCTTACAGTATAAAATCCTGAATGATGACAGACTTCCTTTCATTCTTCCTTCCTACTTGAAAATCTTTGCAGAATGAATGTGAAAAACTGCTTTTGTTCCTTTGTTAATATAATTCTGAAGGTTGTTATTTTGTATTTCCGATTTAGGTGTGTCTACATGCCATTTTGCCTGGGCTTTTCATTCTGAAGCTGAGGAAGAACTGATTAATATGATTCCAGCAATTCAGAGAGGGGACCCTCAGTGGTCTGAGTTAAGAGCTATGGGAATAGGTTGGTGGGTTAGGAATATTAACACTCTTCGAAGATGCATTGAAAAGGTAACTTGACTTCATTGGATTATGAAGTTAAAAAAAAAACACATCTTTTCTTAAAGGGAAAAAAATATCTTCCAGAAAAGCAGAGTACCTGTAGTGAGGAATTAGTTTGTACATTTTGAGGTCTTGATAATTTTTTAAATAAGATTTTTTTAGAAAGTCCAAAAACTTGACCTTTGTAAAATGTTTATGCACTTTGATATCAATTGTCTTTCACTGTGTGTAGTGAATTTACAATATACTTATGGAATAGCATATTTTTTTTGCTATCAGTTGATTTTGTGTCCTAGTATAAAAAAAATACAAAAATCTCTATTATAGAAAATAAACTTAAGTTCTTGTGAGTTGTTTACATTACATAGAAAAATTATTCTTTTTATATAAAGGATCTCTGCATGGCCAGTTTAATAAATAACAAACTTGCTTTGCACATTTAAAATATTCAATAAAAACAGTTTTGATTTATGTGCACTTCAAGAACATCTGTGGCAGCAAGTGAAACATGCTATATGTTTTATAAAGGTAGTTTTTCAGAATCAGTTTTCTGGTAGTTTTTATTTGATGAAGACTCCTTTTAGAAAAAAAATATGTTTTTGTTAGTGGAAGCTGAACAATCAGTCTTTCATTGTTGTAGAAAGGAATATTTATTGAGCATCTACTGTGTACCAGCTTTAGAGCTAGTTGCTTTTCATAAATTATTTCATATAATCTCATAAACCCCATGCAACTATCTCCATTTTACTAAGACTCAAAGAGGTTAAATAACCAACCTAAGCTTCCACTGTTTAAAAGTATTAGATTTAGTCTGTGCCCTTTGCACTCTACCAGGCTTAGGAAAGTGGAGTTTCTTATTCACATTTTACTTATAAGAGACCATTAAAGTTACTTGAAGTGTGATCAGTGGTACTATATTTGTGAAATATGAATTTATGTCTCCTAGTGATGCAGAGACCCTTCCTCTATACTTCCTTCAGAATAGTAGCTCTGAAATGTCAGTGTCAGAAGAATAACCTGGAAAACTTATTTAAAATGCATACGCCCCAACGCCCTCCCCACAGCTTGTAACATTGTAGGTCTGGGATAGGGTTATGGCTTCTTTATGTTAAATTAGCATCCTGTGATTCAGTAAACAGTACACGGTCCTCTAATTACAGTTGGAAATGGGAGTATAATTTTCATTGCCCTGCTACATGTTAGATAGCCAACTAGTAACGTTTTTCTTCTCAAAATGGGCATAAGTGTAAGAAAGAATTTTTCCCCCCGCTAACCAAGAAATATCAATTCTGGTGTGCATGGAAAGTTAATTTTTATAGCATGTAAATAATACAGTATTCTATGTTAAATTTTTTTTGTGTGTGTGTTTTAAAGCAGTGGGAAAAAGAGTACATCATATATTATCTGAAATGATTTGATGTTTCCTACAAAGATCTCCTAAATTTCTAGTCAGAGATGTCTTGTGTCATTATAATTGAGTATTTCTGGTCTGTGAATATGATTTGTTTCCACAAGTTGTTTACTTCTTAAAATTAAGCTATGGGAGGTTCCGGGTTCGGTTCCCGGTGCCTCCTAAAAAGAAGGCGAGCAGGCAGAGAGAGCACATAAAGAACAGACACAGAGAGCAGACAACTAGTGCAAACAACGGGGTGGGGGTGGGGGGAGTGGGGGGAGAAATAAATAAAATAAATCTTTTAAAAAAATTAAACTAAAAATTGCCTCGAAAGATCTTTAGCTGAGTATGAATAAATCTTCCTTTAAAATTTTTTGAACATATTGAAGCACTAAGTTAAATGAGGGAGATCAGAGAAAATATTAAACAAAGGGGAAGGGAATTAAAATATATTGAAAACAACTTGTCAAAAAGGGCAAATTTTATTTTTTTGATGCAATTTTAGGTGTCCTCTGTCTCTCATGCTCCTGTAGCTTCCTGCTTCACCCTCAGTCAGTATGAGCTAATAAAACATCTGTTGACTTTATTGGTGTGCTTCTCAACTTAGTGATTTGCACAGGCTGTATGTCAGCATCTTTGAGAAATAAGATATGGTCTGTATGGTACTATGCCCAAAACAGACAATTCTATACAATAATAATACTGGCTTAATTTTTTGTTGTTGTTGAGGTATCGGGGCCTGGGATTGAACCCGGGACCTTGTATGTGGGAAGCCGGCACTAAACCACTGAGCCACATTGGTTCCCCTAAGTTGGTTTTGTCATTTGTTTGCTTGTTGTTTATTTTTTTGTTTTTAGGAGGCACCGAGAACCGAACCTCCCGTATGGGAAGCAGGCACTCAACTGCCTGAGCCACATCCGCTCCCCTGGCTTAAAATAATTTTTAAACTTAAACTGAGTTGATTGGTTCTGTGTAAATTCAGTAACTTTGGTGATATGTGTCTAAGGATGTTATCAGTTATAGTACATGGAGAATAATGTGCTTATTAAAACTTTTTCTCATAGAATTTTGAAGAACTGATATTTGTAAGCCTTTTAAAGTAAAGGAGACTCAATCTTCTGTATTTTAATTATGTGCCAGAAAGAGTGCCATTCCTTCAGAACTGTCAAAATTTGATTTAAAAAAGTTATTTTTTAAAGTATTTTTTAAAAGAAACACCAGAATGTTTATTTTTGTCTGCAGTTTTAAAAATATGTGTGTATAATTTAAAACTATTCACAGATATCTATGTATGTTAGTATTGAGACAGCCTTAAATTGTGAAATAACATATATCATAGAAGTTAACATTTTAACTTTTACAAAACATTAAGAAATGCATTATGTTGAATTTTCACGAAAAAGTTTATATCTACCTAATCGTCTCCCTTCTTTATGTTAGTTTTTTATTACCTGGTTTCTATTCCCTGTTCCACCCATTACTGGATGACCTTATGTAATTCGCTTAACTTCTCTGTTTCTCGGTGTCCTCTTCTGTAAAATGGGAATGGCAATAGTACCTCATGGGTTGTAGTAATTCAGTAAGATACATGAAAGGTGCTTAGACTGGTACCTGGTATATGGTAAGTACTCAATGAAGTGTTAGCTGCTATTACTATTTTTATTACAATTTACAGTATGCAAATGTCTCTCTCTAGGAGCGTGTATCATAAACTACTGGAGGTCTTGGAATAGAACCAATTTTTTCCCCATCACCATAGTTTCTCTCAGCCTTGGGAGTGACAGGGAAGCATTAATTTTTGATTAATTGATTTTAATTATTTTATCAAATAGTTAATTTAATATGTTTTATTTACTACTTAGGTTGCCAAAGCTGCTTTTCAAAGGAACAATGATGCCTTGGATGCTGCTTTGTTCTACCTTTCAATGAAGAAGAGAGCAGTAGTGTGGGGTTTGTTTAGGTAAGTTGCAGTAACGCTTACTATGATTAACGAAATGAAGTTTATGCTGAGAATCAGAAACCTAATGGTTTTGAAACTAATTAGGTGTATGAGCTTGGTCAAATCAGCTTACTTCTTTGTGCATTGATTCCTTTGTGTAAAAAAATTAGCAAAATATCTTTCCAACTTAGCCTAAAGGGTGGAGTGTTCTAAAAAAAAAAAAAAAGATGAATGCACTTCAGAAAGTAAAAAAAAAAAGTGCTTGTTTCCTATTTGGTATGTGTAAGGCACTGTTATTGTTAGCTTTCCTTATTAGAAGTAGTGAAGAGAAGTTTGATATCACATATCTATCATTGTAGCATTATTCTTTTAGATGGATGTTTGAGTTTTTAATTTTTTTTATTTTCACACTTTCTATAAAGGAGTCACAATAAATTTGGTATAACCACTGATATTTGCACTCTGGTTCCCAGATCACAACATGATGAGAAAATGACAACGTTTTTCAGCCACAATTTTAATGAAGATAGGTGGCGTAAAGCTGCTTTGAAGAATGCTTTTTCTTTACTTGGAAAACAACGCTTTGAACAATCTGCTGCTTTTTTCTTGTTAGCTGGTTCATTGAAAGATGCCATAGAGGTAAAAATAAGAACGCATGCTTTGAAATACTTGTAAGAGATTGAAAACCTGATCATAGAGGAGATTATCATTTTTTGTCATAAGTTTATAATAATTTAAGAGAACAAGTATAGAGATTGCTGAATTTTAGCAATGGCATTATAGTGAGTGAACTTATAAATAAACTCAAGGGAGAAATAGAAATGAAAAATTTTGTATAGGGCATATTGGATTTCAAGATCATCTATAAAATATATGAATTAATGTCAGAAAATGGTTTATAAATGTTTTCTTGGCCATCTCATGATTCTGAACTATTTAAGGTAGATAGGTTACAACCTTCTAACAAAGTGAAAATTGCTTTAAATTTAGAATTAGTTAAGTTTTCACAATTATCTCAGACATGATTTTTTTAACAGAACAAAATCTTATAATTTTGCAGTGGGAGGTAGTCTAGAAGATAACCAAGTGAAGAAGAGAAATGTTGATTGAGAGACCCTCATATTGTCTGAATTACCTCACATTCTCAAGATCACTAGTTATATTAGAAAATAACCTCCCAGAGAGTAGGAATAGAATATGTGGCTTTTTTTCATGAAATGTGTATCTATTTGCTTTGTAAATGGAAGGTCCTTTTAATATAGTAATAGTTATGTTGATATGGAAATATATTTGGAAATTAAGGGGAACTGATTTATAAATTCAAATGTCAGAAGTGGTTTTTAATTTTAAAACTTATTACTTTAAATTGATCTAAGTCTTATGCTTATTTTATAAATGATCTTTCTTGACTGGAAGCTACTCAGTTTGAATCTCTTAACTCTGATTCTTACTATTCCTTAATCTTCTCTCAATCATTTAACTACTCTTCACTGTCACAATCCAGGTCCCCTGCCCCAAACATGAGAATAGAAATGGTAGATAATTTCAGGATATCTGTGGGATATTTCATCTCTCTAAATAATTAAATAAGTATATAAAAATTTATAATAAATTTATTATTTATTTAAAATAATTAAATAAGTATATATAAATTTTATTTATATATAAATAAAATTTAAATTTTATTTAAATTTATAGGTATGTCTTGAAAAAATGGAAGATATTCAGCTAGCCATGGTTATTGCCCGTTTATATGAATCTGAATTTGAGAGCTCATCCACTTACATATCCATCCTAAATCAGAAGATTTTGGGTTGCCAAAAGGATGGCTCAGGATTCAATTGCAAAAGACTGCATCCTGATCCTTTCCTGCGTAGTCTTGCTTATTGGGTAATGAAAGATTATACCCGAGCTTTGGACACATTACTGGAACAAACACCAAAGGAGGAGGATGAACTTCAAGGTAGGAAATTTTGTTTGTTTTCTCTATTTCCTTTTTTAAGAAAGACAGTTTTTAAACTAATGTTCATTTAGATAAAAAACAATATTTCAGTCATTACCAGATTTACTTTTCAACTTAGAGAAATTATTATCAGAATTTTGTGTGGATAAAGTCTTAATCACTTACAACTTGTAATTAAATCTGGCATTTTCCTGTCATAATTTAAGTAGTACTAAGAGGTCTTCACAAACATTTTTACTTTCACAATTGTATACCGAGATATATGATAGGATTATCATATTATTTTAATGTCATATAAAACTGAAGCATATAGATTGTTTGCCATGTTATACAGCTCTTTCAACATGATCATATAGCCAATTTTTAAAAAAGTAGGAATTATTGTTGTTATACATATTGTGTTAGTGCATGGACCTGGAAGAACCCTATCATTGTGTGGTAAATTTCCTTGCACTTAGGCAAGCATTTGAAGGATGCTTGTCAGCATTGTTTACAATAATAAAAAGTGGAATATTTTAAGTATTTGTCAATAGAATAGTTAAAAAATTATAATATACCCACACTGTAGAAACAGTGTGGTAGTTTTTAAATGAGGTAGATTGATGTGTTAATATGTGTTGTATTACTAAGTAAAGAAAAACAAGATGCAGAACAATGTGATTTTTGTTGAGTTTTACATATGTGTGTGTATACCCATGTTATACCCATGTATACACACACACACACACACACACACACACACACACACAAATTCACACATACTCTCTCTTGCTCTTTGTTTCCTGGAAGGAATCACAAGAAACTGAATACTGGTCACTTGTTACCTTTTGGGAACAGGAGTGGGGAGATGTAAACTTTTACCTTTCATTTTGTACTTTCTGAGTTATAATTTTCTGGCCTTATATTTTTCTTCTTATAGTTACCTTATTATTTTTAAATGTTAAAAGGAGTTATGTGAATAAGGATATGAAGTCCCAATTTTTTACTTTTTTCTTTTTAAAGAAGAAATATAATATTTCATTGTACATTATTAAAACTTTCAAAGTATAGGAAATAAAAAGAAAACTTTTAGAAGAAACAGAAAGCCGAGTATCCAAGCTACCCAGGTAATAAGATGTTCACATATTTATGAAAGAAAGATTCTGTTTATTTTCTCATGCTTTCCAGGTTAATTTTTTAAAAGTTCTTATTATGGAAATTTTCAAACATATACATAAGAGAGAATAATAAGTAAAAGTCTTTGAATCTGTCACTCAGCTTCAATAATTTCCAACTCAAACCAATATTGTTTCATATATACTCCCATCCATTCCACCCCTCCCATTTTCAATATAGATTTATTTTGAAGGAAATTCTAGGTATATCATTTCATCTGTAAATATTCCAATGTGTATCTCTAAAATGTAAACCATATCTTTAAAAAAGCATCATAGTATCATACCTAAAATTTTTTAAAATTTGTTAATCATCATCAAATATATAATAAGTGTTCAGATTTCGTGGTTGTCTTAAAAAGTTTTTTTGCAATTGATTTGTTTGAATCAAGATCCAAATACGGCTTATATATTGTGATTGTTTGAGAAGTCTCTTTGTCTACTTTAATTCATAGGTTTCTCCCCTTTTATTCCCCCTTGCAGTTTATTTGTTGAAGAGGTCTGGTTGTTTACCCTGTAGTTTCCTGCATTTTGGATTTTGCTGATTGAGTCCCTGTGGTGTCACTTAACATTTTCCTCTTTCCTGTGTTCTCTGTATGTCCTATACATTAGTAATTAAGATTCTAGAGGCTTTTATCTGATTTTTTGGCAGAAATACTTCATAGATAGTATGGAGTATTTCTTTCAGGAACTTGTAATGTTGAGTTGTTTTGCTTTTTTGTGATATTAACAGCCATCATTGATCATTGCCTAGATCAGTGTGTTTGTAAAATGATGGTTTTCTAATTATATCATTCTATCCTTTCTCTATGAGTTAGAATACTTTTCTAGAGCAAAATCTCCCTTGGCAACTGTTTGATAACCCTGAGGTACAGCAGTATGTGTAATAAAGAGCACATATATGCTTGATTCTTTGTCTTTATTTGCCAGTTTTCAAAATAATGGGGTGGTTCCCTGGCATCCTACAAAGGTGGCCGATTAGTGCTTTTTTTTTTTTTTTTTTTTTTTTTTTTTTTTTGGGTAAAGGTAATTTTGAGCTCATAGACTAAGTTATATTTGTGTTGTAATTCATTGCAATTTATTTTTATGGATGCTCTTATTGCCCCTTTAACCTCTTCAAGTTATTTCCAGAATCCTTTGACATTATACCTGTAGTCCTTGATTGTTTCCTTGCTTTCTGACTTGATAAGATATTTCAGGTCATCTTGTATATGTCCTGCCCCAGCCCTAGAATTGGCCATTTCTCCAAAGAATCTTGGTAAAATAATATTGAGGGACCACAGTTGGGGCAAGGTTCCTTATTGCTACTGGGTTAGTCATTGTTTCTAGGCCTTCTCAGTGAGTGTGAACTAGGAAATGTTTGGGTTTTTTCTTTTTTTTTTCAGAGAATATATATTATGAATTCACACCAAAATTTTAAACATAAATTATAGAATTCTTCTTAGATTTCAAATTTATGTTTTATAATAAAAAACTTGAATTCTCATGACATTAACATATTAGTTATTTTATATGCATATAATAGTTTCAGAATAATACAAATAATATTCATAATAACATGATTATGCAAACAGTTTAAGCTTTTTTTTGCATTTCTTTTTGTTTTTATGGGATAT
Source organism: Cabassous unicinctus (assembly GCA_029593785.1). NCBI lineage: Eukaryota > Metazoa > Chordata > Mammalia > Cingulata > Chlamyphoridae > Cabassous > Cabassous unicinctus. The sequence goes on along the minus strand of JAQZBX010000506.1, from coordinate 51,316 downwards.
ACCACTAAGGATGTATAGTAAAATTACTTGTTTTAAAGTTGCTTTTCATAGTTGATCCCTATTGGTTATACTACCAACTTGATACACAATTAGGTTCATTTGTTTAATTTTGCTTTTGCTTTTTGGTAATTGCTTTTTAAAATTATTTTATTTTATAATTAAATAAAATGTTGAAATGGCTTTGAAATCAAGTATACAAAACCAAGATAGTTTTCTAAGAAATCTGGTTTCCTTCTCTTCCCTCTCCCTTCAGTTCCCCCACTGCCTTTTTAGGGGGCCAACTAAAAATTTTTGTTTTGTTCCTTCCACTAAAAAAATACAAGCAAGTGTGGATATGGGTATTGGTATCCCTTCTCCTCTTTCATAGAAAAAAGGTAGTATACTATACACATTTTTCTGCATCTTCTTTTACTCGACAGTATGTTCTGGACATGTCTCCATAGCCACATATAAGGAGATTTTTTTTTTTTTTTTTTTTTTTTTTTTACTGCTGTGTTGTTCTACATTTTGTGGATTTGCTGTAGTTTAACTTATCCCAGGTTAATATTTAAGTATCATTTATTTTTGAAGAAATGTGGACATAAATACAGATTACTACAATGCCTTGTGATTGTATCTGTTTGATTTCTATAGTTATCATCAAATCTTGTAACCCAGTGGTGTTTAGTTTTTACAACTATCTTCGAACTCATCCTTTGGTTATTCGAAGAAACCTTACCTCCCCTGAAGGAACTTTGGCAACATTAGGTCTCAAAACTGAGAAAAACTTTGTTGATAAAATTAACCTCATAGAAAGAAAATTATTCTTTACCACTGCAAATGCACATTTTAAAGTTGGATGCCCTGTTTTAGCCTTGGAGGTGCTCTCCAAAATTCCAAAAGTAACCAGAATATCTGCCTTACCTATAAAAAAAGATCAGCCTAATTTCATTTCTGAAAAGAAGGGTGATGTACCTTCAGAACCAAAATCTCAGAGTGATGGCAGTGGAAGTTCCAGTATTGATTGGTCAAATGTAACTTCATCACAATTTGACTGGAGTCAGCCAATGTTAAAAGTCGATGAGGAACCTCTTAATCTTGATTGGGGTGAAGAGCATGATAGTGCCTTAAAAGACGACGAGGATGATGGTGCTGGTTTAGTAATGAAAAGTACAGATTTCAGGGAAATGGATAGACAAGAAGATCAGAAAGCCCCAGACCCTAATATGTTATTGACTCCTCAGGAAGAGGATTATATTGAAGGTGACTCTGAAGTCGATGTGATTGCTGAACAACTAAAATTCAGAGCTTGTTTAAAGATCCTCATGACTGAACTAAGAACATTGGCTACAGGTTATGAAGTAGATGGAGGAAAACTCAGATTTCAACTCTATAACTGGCTTGAAAAGGAAATTGCTGCTTTGCATGAAATCTGTAATCATGAATCAGTTATTAAAGAATATTCTAGTAAAACATATTCAGGAGCAGAGAGTGAACTTCTAGATCAGGAAGAAATGGTGGACAAACCAGATATCGGTTCTTATGAGCGCCACCAAATAGAAAGAAGAAGATTGCAGGCTAAACGAGAGCATGCAGAAAGACGAAAGTTGTGGTTGCAGAAAAACCAAGATCTCCTAAGGGTGTTTCTTAGCTACTGTAGTCTTCATGGGGCCCAAGGTGGTGGTCTGGCCTCCGTAAGGATGGAACTCAAATTTTTGCTGCAAGAATCACAACAGGTATGCTTGTCATTTTTATTTTCAATCTTGGTTATTTTAATAATTTCATTAGCTCTTCTAGTTAAAGCTATAAACCTCTTTTTACTAGTTAATTTAAATATGTTCAGCACCTCTATTCATAGGAGGCATTTATTTACACTCTGTGGCTCTTTCTAGTCTAGTTTTGTTAATTAGAAGTAGGCCTGAGAGCTTGAGAGCAAGCTGTGTCTTATCATCTATATCTAGCATAGTACCTGGTACATACTTGGTGTTCAATAAATTTTGTGGAATGATTAAGTAAGTGAACATACTGCTTTTTATTCAAATATTTATCGCCAGTATTTCATCTGATAACTATTCATTGCTTTTTCTCCTTCTTTTTAACTATTTTGAAAAAAAAATCCTCTATCACCCATAGGAAACTACAGTAAAGCAGCTCCAGTCTCCACTACCATTGCCTACCACCCTACCTCTGCTTTCAGCAAGTATTGCATCAACAAAAACAGTCATAGCTAATCCTGTATTGTACTTAAATAATCACATCCATGATATACTTTATACTATTGTTCAGATGAAAACTCCACCTCATCCCAGTATTGAAGATATGAAGGTAATGTAAAGTTTACAATCATTTGATACTGTATACACTGAGAATGTAGATATGTTATATTTGTCTTCTAGTTCAAACTTAGAAGAAATATTTGAGTGCTTTTATTAGTTTTATAAGTGATTAGTTCAAGATTATTTGTCCAGTAAACATAATTTAACAGTAAGCATTCATCTTACTTTTAGAAAAGTTGGTAATAAAACTATTTTCTTATAAAAAATATTTTCTTGGTAATAAAATTAATTTTCTACACAGTATCCTTGCCACTTATTTCTTTAAATTTTTCTTTAACTTCTCCATCCTCCTTACATGAGCCATTAAGTTAGAAATATGTCTGACTGTTTGCTTACATGCCGAGACATTGTGAAATATAAGTTGGGGAGTACATGGGAGAGAACCATGAGTGATCAGAAATGGTCCCAGAGAAAGTGTCTTTGTTACTCTTTCCCTGGTGATAAGGAATAAACACTTTATCTGATAGTTAGGGGCAGTCAGAGTTTTGTCAGAGTTACTGCCCAAAACTAAACCTTATAACCTGCACTGAAAACTTGGAAACTGATGCATTACTGCTTGGCAGGACCTGGGAGAATTGATCAGACCTGCAATGTGCTAGTAGCATAAGCTTACTTGTGCTGTACTTTTTGAAGTTGCACTGATGTCATCTCAGTCCCCTAACATTTTTATTTTTTATTCCTTTTTGATGAAAGGTGCATTCACTCTCCGTAGTATGTTCTTCTGAAGGGCCCAAGATTTACTGGTCACATTAACCTAATGGAGACTTCAGTCTATAGCATCATTAATTTAGATTAGTATTTTAGCAGAGATTAGTTAAATTGTTTGTTGGATGAATATGGACGCATAGGCATAAAATACATATAAGTTCTAAGTAAACCTCTCCAGTTCCTAGAAATGTGGCATTCAAAAAGTAATTTAAATAAGGCTTTCAAAGAGTATGAAACTATATATTTCTAAGGTCTCTTCAAATTTTAAGATTTTTTGAGTCTAAAAATGTTAATTCAATATGTTGTTTTAGGATGTAGTTTTTATATTGATGATTCTTAAACTTTCTAAATTTGAAATTCCAAGACTGTCATACTCATAAGAATCAAGTAAATTACTTGCTTTCTGGAAAATCAGCCATTTCACATAGTGATTGTATATATTTTACTAACCAGATTCCATTAATTCTTACTAATATGATCAAGTATTTTCATCAAGAGGCATTTCCTAATGCAGCTTAAATAAAAGCTCTGGAAATTTTATACTTATTTTGTTCCTGCTGTTTTTGAAATAGTACTGTTTAAGCTACTTTTTAGTAGGCTAGGACAAGTGTGTCTGAATCAGTCAGCTTTGTTGCAGGCATGTATATAAAGGTGAGTATCATTTTAGAAGCTTGAAACAGTTAGTAGTGTCCTATATGATCCAGTTTTGTTTATGATATTGCTAGTTTCCTGGATATTTTCTAATTTTAAGATATTATTGTTGTATAAAAATGTTAGTACAAACTGTAATTATGGTTGTTTTGGTTTTAGGTGCACACACTTCATTCACTAGCAGCATCTCTTTCTGCATCAATTTACCAAGCATTATGTGACAGTCATAGTTACAGGTAAAAAACCAAAACACAAAAAAACCGTCCCCAAATAGTATTAATAGAGCAAAAACATCAGACTGTTCCAGACTTACACTGAGGCTCTATTTCTTAGGGACTGAAAGATCCCAAATATGACAAAAATGTCTACTTTAATAGAAGAGAGACAATCAGAAATAAAATAATTATTTAGTTGTTTTGCCTAGTAACAACAGGGAAATACATAAAATGACAAATTGTATGTGGAAATTAACATCATCACTGTTATTTTCGTCCTCATCAGAAGAGTCCACTGTCCAAAATAATTTATAATATGAAGTTTTCTAATTTTTTCCTTAGGAATTATTTCTTTTATCATTGTATTAGCTTCTATATGTTTAACTGGTTTTCAATTGAAGGAGGAAATACTTTTAAAAACTGAAAAAGTACATTCCTAAAATTGAATTACCTTATATAAGAATCTTCAGAAGTGGCATCAATTGAAAGTATTGGCCTGGAATTTTCTAAATGTTAAATTGCTTTCATCAGTATATACTCTGCCTTTAAATGGCTAGGGAAATGTAAGTACTAAGAGCAATTTGGAAAGCTGACCCAGATTTAAATATTAATAATGAAAAGTTTATATTGTAAATGAATTCACATTAAACCTATATTAAACATTTGTGTAGATTTTTTCTTATAAAGAATTATTCTCTCAAAATGGCCTGTACTCTAATTTTAACTTACTACGTCATATCTAAATAACACCAAAGATTTGGAACTGTGAATAAAGTAAAACAAATTGATTCCATTGACTGTGTTCATCTTAATGATCAAAGACAGCTTTCTGTTTATCAGTCACTGATTAAAAGAGCACCAATTGAAAATTCAAATAATTTTTAAAATGTGTTTTCCAGTCCTTAGGCCATGATAGATTCTCAGCAAGTCATCTTTACTTTCAGCATTTGTATTTTCCCCAACTGCAAAAAGGTAGCCATTATTGAGAGGGAAGTGAATATTTGGAGACATTAGATTTTAAAATTAGATATTTCTAAAATATGATTCTCCAAAGGACATATTAGATTTTACTTCAGGCTTAAGTTTGTGCAACTTTGCAGAGCTCAGAAATGCAAACAAATAGTGCCCTGAAACTTTCTAATATGTGCTAGTACCAGTGGTAGTGTCATCTCAGGCTTTTTATAAATAATAATGGGTGTATGTACAGAAATGAAAATATTTGAAAGTATTAAGTGGTATATGGAAAAGATTTAAAAAAACTAAACATTTGGCAAACATAGTAAAATGTCATCTTGGCATTTTGTTTTAAAAAGCTCTCAAACATTTGTAACTAATTTCAGGACTTTCTCAAATAAATTCTCACTAGAACAATGAATTCAGTTTTAAGAACTTTGTTTTTATTATAATCATGTAAAATAAAAGATGTGTAGAAAGTGTAGTTGCTTATTACTTCTGTTAGGATAATAAATAACTGAACCTATTTGTTTTAGTAGTCAAATAGAAGGAAATCAATTTACAGGAATGGCTTACCAAGGACTTCTTTTAAGTGATCGTAGAAGACTAAGGACAGAAAGCATTGAAGAACATGCAACACCAAATTCATCTCCTGCTCAATGGCCTGGTGAGTATTTAAGTACTTGTTTTAAAATTAAAAAAAATTTTTTTACCTTCTATTTAGCAATTCCTTTTTAAAAAAACTAAAAATGTCCTGAAAGTTGTTCTTTGCAGACTTGGTGAATTGCTTTTTTTTGTTTTTGATGATGATTTCTATGGATTAGGAATTCTTAAGAACTCTAATGTTATCTGAAGACTCAAAGCTAAGTCTTCAAAAATCACCTGTGTTGACCAGCATGAAAAGCAGAAAAATCCTTTTCAAGGGTGGGAACATCCTACTCTTAGAAATTCTGAATTAGGTATTAGAAATATTGCAGACATAGAGAAAATACAATTATTCCAAAAGTGTAAATTTATTTATTTACCATTCTATGGCACATATGCCATGCTGTCTGCCAACCCTTCTCATTCTCTGGTTAACTCTCTTTCTCATTCTCCACATCCTGTATTTCAAATATTCTCCATTCACCTTAATACCTTTTCCTGCTCTGCTATGTCTGTTCATTTTTCTTCTAATTGTTTGATAACTGAGTTAAAAGTTTAAATATTAACGAAGTTTGCCAAGAGTGGCTGTGGAAAGGAATGGCAAACTCCAAATGTGTAATTAAAGTTGGTTATGCATAGGTTTCTAGAAATACATTGTTTTTGTTTTAACTTATTTTGAAATAATTCAGACTTACAAAAAAGTTGTAAAAATAGTGCAAAGAATTTTTGAATGCCCTGTACCCAGGGCCACATGTCTATGTGTTTAAGTGTCTGTATGTAAACTTTTTTCTGAAATGTTTGAGAGTAAGTTGTGACATGATGTCCCTTTACATCTAAATATTTCAGTGTGTATTTCCTAAAAACAGACATTCTCTCACATAACCACAGTACAGTTATCAAATTTAACATTTTAGTATTAATAAAATACTACTATCTAATCTACAGACATTCAGTTCTATCAGTATCCCTGTACTGTCCTTTTTTGGTCCGTGAAACATTTAGTTGTAATGCCTCTTTAGTCTTCTCTAATATTTTTTCTTTGTCTTTCATGACCTTGACACTTTTGAAGAGTACTAGCCAGCTATTTTTCAGAATGCCTCTCAATTTGAGTTTTTCTGCTGTTTTCCTAATATTAGATTCAGTTGTGCTTTTGGCAGGAATACCACAAAAGAGATTTTGTGCCCTTCTCAGTGCAAAATATCAAGAGGCACTGGATGTCAGTTTGGTCCCATTACTGTGAGACTATTAACCTTTGATTCTTGCTAAGGTGGTGTCAGCGAAGTTTATCCTTGGTAAAGTTATTTTTTTCTTTGTAATTTAATAAGTATCTTTTCAGGAGATAGTTTGAGATGATGTATAAAATATACTTTCACTCACTAATTTTAACATCCATCAACTTTTGCCTCAATCAAATATTACCGTGAGGGTTACTAGATGGTACTAAATCTATCATTCCTTCTACTTATTCATTGAAATTCTACTGTAAGGAAGAGCTTTCCCTTCACTCCTTATTTATTTATTTATTTATTTATTTATTTATTTATTTATTTATTAACTCATTTATTATATCATTGTAGATTAATGGATTCTTCTTTTATTCTATAAATTATAATCTATTTATGTCATTTATTTTGTTTCTCATATTATGGAAGTACATGTTTTGTTTGATATAGTTACCTATATTTTGGTAAAATTGCAAATTTGGATTTTATTTTCTTCCAGTATTTTATACTGATATATTTGTGATATTATATATCCTTTCAGGTGTGAGTTCACTTATTAATCTCTTGAGTTCAGCTCAAGATGAAGACCAGCCAAAATTGAACATTTTGTTGTGTGAAGCTGTTGTTGCTGTTTACTTAAGTTTATTGATACATGCTCTTGCCACAAATTCCTCCAATGAATTGTTTCGACTTGCAGCCCACCCATTAAATAATCGAATGTGGGCTGCTGTTTTTGGAGGGGGTGTGAAACTTGTTGTAAAACCTCGAAGACAATCAGAAAATATATCAGGTAATGTAAGTTTGAAATCAGTAATAAATTATTATGCAAAAACAAATGATTTCCAATGTTAAGTACTTTTTTAATGTTTTAAGAATTTTTGTTTTGAAAATCAATCGTGTTTAAAGTATAGTCGTTATTTTTTAAGGATAGTAAATAACTAAATCCATGCTAGAATAAAATAGTGATAAACAACTGCAGCATGTTTGAGGAAGAATAAGAAAGAAATAAAGGAAAAATAAAGGTAAGTGAGGAGACAGTGTTAAGGAATGAGGTCATGATGACAAGAAAAGTTCTTAATTAAAGAAAGTAGATTTGAATAAATCTTCAAAACCTTTACAGAACATACCAGCAGTTTACTTCAGATGAAGTTTATGGTCATATACAAGAAAGCTGTTTCACATGGCTTCTTTAATTTTTTTTTTTAATGATAGCTTTTTTTTTTTTGAAAAAAAACAAAACAACTTTTTAATTTTGAAATTATTTCTAACTTACAGGACAATTTGAAAAATAATGCAAACTCTATACAGAGAACTCCAACACACCCCCATTGCGCAGATACCCAGATCTACCAGTTTGAACATTTTGCCACCTTTGCCTTTTCTTTTTTTTCTCTTCTCGTCTCGTCTCTTCTCTTTTCATCTATCTTTCTGAACATTTGAGAGCAGGTTACACACATCATATTCCAAGAACACATAATACTTCCATTTACATATCCTACAAACAAGGAAAGTCACTTATGTAATCACCTTAAGTGCAGTTATCAAGTTCAAGAAATTTAACGTTCATATAAAGCTTACACTCTGTAGTCATTTTTTTTGGTCAGTTTTTTTTAAGGAGGTACTGAGGATTGAACCTAGGTCCTCGTACATGGGAAGCAGGCGCTTAACCACTGAGCTACATCTGCTTCACCAGTGAGAGTTGTTTTTTTTGTTTGTTTGTTTGTTTTTTAGGAAGTACTAGGGATTGAACCCAGGATCTCATACGTGGGAAGCAGGTGCTCAACAACTTGAGCTATATCTGCTCCCCTTTATTTATTTGTTTATTTTTAGGCAGTACTGGGATTAAACCTAGGACCTCGCACATGGGAAGCAGGCACTCAACCACTGAATGACATCCACTCCCCAATAAGAATTGGTTTCTCCATGAGATCTACTTTTTTTCTTTTTCTTTTTGAGGTACTGGGGCAAGGAATTGAACCTTGGACCTTATATGTGGGATGCCGAGGCTCAACCACTGAGCTACACTAGCTCCCCCAAGTTTGTTTTTTCATTTGTTTGTTTTGTTTTTAGGAGGGGTTTCTTCATTTGTTTGTTTTATTTTTAGGAGGTACTGGGGATCGAACCTGAGACCTTTTATATGGGAAGCAGGTGCTCAACCCCTTGAGCCACATCTGCTCCCCAATAATGTCATTTTGAGACTTTTCTCCTCTAACTTAGATGCCATTCCGTATTATGTATTACATTTCATTATCATTATCTCTTTAGTTTCTTTTTTTTAAATTGTGGAAACATATATACATCATAAATCTTCCCATCCCAACCCTTCTCAAGCATACCATTCAGTAGGATTAATCACATTCACAATGTTGCAGTACCCTCACCACCATCAATTACTGGAGCTTTCCCTTCATACCAAGCAAAAACTCTACACTCATTTTACATTAACTCCCATTCTTCTGTCCCCCTTCCCTGGTAACCTGCACTGTGCTTTCAGTCTCTATGAGTTTGCATATTCTCTGATAATTTCTTTGGGGTTACCATGGAATATAAATTAAACATCATAAATCTATAAAAATTTTGTTTGTTAATGCAATTCTTTAACTATTTTCTGGAGCTTTCAGAAAGATGTTTTTGCCAGTTCTTGCTGGTTGATCAAAGCTTCTGTGAGGGGATGAAGCCATCTTGGTCAGGGCCTCACATGGTTTCTTGAGCCCATCCTCTGTTTTGTTTTGTTTTTCCCTTCCCTTATGGATCAGAATATATTTTTCATCCCATTTTTAAAATATGTTGGGATATGGTGAGTTGTAAACTGATGCCACAGAAGAGGTTTCCATCTTGGGGCTGAAACCTTAGAAATCATCTCAATTTATCATCATATTGGAAATCATATTATATATGAAGAATCATTGGCAGAAAGAGTTTAAATGACACATTTTCTAGTCTGTGTCCTTATTGCCCAAGGCTGAATTAAATGAGTAATTTCCTCTGTAAGCCAAAGTAAGGGAAATGATCACACCAACTCCCATTGTTTTCACTCTCATTATATGTGAATGACTCAATTTTTATCTTCTAACTTGGCTGTAGTCCACTTTAAACTTAAAACTTTCCCCCCTAAATTACTTCTTTCTCTTCCTGATTTTTCTATTTGTGCTAATTCCATTCTTCAAGTCATTCATGCTTAAAACCTCTGAGTACACATTCATATTTGCATTCATTCATTCATTCATTCAACACCTTCTATATGCCAGGCTGTGAGATAAAAGTGAACAAAACAAATAAATCCCTTATCCTCATGAAGGTGACTTCTATTGGAGGTAGACACATAATAAACATATTAACAAATAAATAATATTTCATGTGATAATAAGAACTATAAATGTAAAGCAGGGTAAGTGGAATGAGAATGATGGGGAGATGGGACCAGTTTGGTTATGGTAGTCAGACCTCTTTCTGATGCAATAGCATTTGAGCTGAGCCCTCAGGAAGTCAGGGATCATGCCATGCACATAGCTGGGGCCAGAGCATTCCAGGAAGATGAAGCCGTGAGTGCAAAGGTCCTGAGCTGGGACTGAGTTCGGCATTACTCAAGAACCACAGAATGACAATTATAAGCAGGGGAGTGTGGTAAGAGATGAGGTTAGAGAAAAAACTGGGGGCAAGGTCATTTAGTGTCTTAGGGGTCATGGTGAAGACTTTAGATGTTCTAAGGAAAGATGGGGGGAGTGGGTGTAGTTTCAGTGGTTGAGCACCTGCTTCCCATGTACGAGGTCCTTCCCATGTACGAGGTCCTGGGTTCAATCCCCGGTACCTCCTAAAAATAAAAAAAATTAAAGAAAGATTGGAAACTACTAGAAGGTTTTAAGCACAGGAGTGACATAATCTGATTTATCTTTTTAAAAATGCCTTTAACTGTTGTATGGAGAATAGACTGTAACAAGAGTAAAAGTAGGGAGATCAGATAAGATACTTTTGTAATAATCCACTTAAAAGATAATGGTGGTTTACTATCAAAGAATGGGTGGACAAAACAAAATGTGGTATATCCATAGAGTAGAATATTACTCAGCCATAAAAAAGAATGAAGTAGCGATACATACTCCAATGTGAATGAACCTCAAAAACATTATGCTGAATGAAAGAATCCAGACACTAAAGGTCATATAGTGTCTGATTCCAGTTATATGAAATATCTAGAATAGGTTAGTGCATAGAGAAAGAAAACAGATTGGTGGTTGCTAAGGGCTGAAGTGAAGGGGATGGGGAGTGACTGCTTAATGGGTACGGGGTTCCATTTGGGGTGATGAAAATGTTTTGGAACTGGATAGAGGTGGTGGTTTCACAACACTGTGAATGTCCTAAATGCCACTGAATTGTACACTTAAAAATGGTTAATTTTATGTTATGGCAACTTCACCTCAATTAAAAAAAGGATTTAAAAAGATGATGGTTTATAATAGAGTAGTAGTCAGGGACAGAATGAAAGATGGTCATAGCATAGATATAATCTGAAAGTAGAACTGATGGGATTTGCTGATGAATTGCGTGTGGAGTGTGAGAGAAAGAGAGGAGTCAAGATAGAATTATCATTTTCTGTGATGAAGAGATCTAAGAGAGGATCAGGTTGACTTCTACTTTCTGGCCCTCCCATATCCAATTAGTTCCTGAACCCTTTTGATATTTCCTTTATAAATCTGTTTTAGTTTCCTAGGCTGCTCCAAGCAGATAGCATGAAATGGGTAGGCTTAAACAATGGAAATTTATTAGCTTACAGTTTGAGTCTAGGAAAATGTCCAAATCAAGGTATCATCAAGGTGATGCTTTCTTTCTGAAGACCAGCTGCCGGCGATCCTTGGGTCCTCTGCCACATGTCAAAGCACATGGCAGTGTCTCCTGGTCCCTATCTTCTCTTCTGGGTTCTAGTTCAGCTTCTTGCTTCCTGTGGGTTTCTCTCTGTTTGTAACAAACTCCAGAAAGAGGATTAAGACCCATCCTGAATAAGGTGGGTCTAACTTTAACTGAAGTAACCTCATCACAAGGTCCTACTTACAATGGGTTTACACCTGCAGAAATGGATTAGATTTAAGAACGTGTTTCTCTTGGGTACATACAGCTTCAAACCACCACAGTATCTTTCATATCTAAGCCCTCCTCTCAGTCTTTTGCCACCACCATTTAGTTTAGGACCTTCCATCTTCCTCTTGAATTCATCAAACTGTACCTCATCATGTGACTAGCTCAAAAAGCTTTAGTGAGATTTGTTCATAGTATAAACTTCCAGCTTCTTATCAGCTGCCTGGCTCTAACCCACCTCTAGACTGTGTTGTCATTGTTACTCCCCTCCCTGATTCCTGTCTAGCCAAAGTAGTTTATTCCACACTTACCCAAACATCCTTTTGTCATTTGTCTCTGTTTTCCCTTCCTTGTTTCCTAATGAGCTTCTGCTTTTCCTGTAAGGCATTATTTTCATCCTACATATTTCATGAATCTTTCTTGAACAATATAAACAGAAATAGTCATGCTCTTTGATACATATTGAATATACCATTTATTTAATACACTGCACATGGAATGACTTTAATTTTTTTTTCTGTAGAGCACATAGGCTCCTTCAAGACAAGATATCCTTTTGTGCTGTATCCCATCTGCATCTCTGCCATGGCAGGTGGTAAACTGATGCAGTAACTAGAAAAGTTTAGAAGCACAGATATAAGTAATTTAGTCTAGACTGAAAATGGCAAGATATGGTGATAAGAAAGGTTAACTCTTTGTATTAATAATGGAATTATTTTTTTTCTCCTGTTTTTCGTTCAGCACCTCCTGTTCCTTCTGAAGACATAGATAAACACCGAAGACGATTTAACATGCGAATGCTGGTCCCTGGAAGGCCTGTAAAAGATGCTACCCCACCACCAGTGCCTGCAGAAAGACCATCATACAAAGAAAAGTTTATTCCTCCCGAACTTAGTATGTGGGATTATTTTGTTGCAAAGGTAAGGGGTTTGAGAAACAAGCTTTACTTTGTGTGTCTATTTTACTAACTTTTGTGTATAGGGCAGCTTCTGGATTGAATCACCATAGTTTGGACATTTAATCTCTCAAATCCAGAAACTGAATAGTCAGTAAATACAGGGATCATCAGATACTTGATGATGGATGAGACAAAGTCCTATGGGACATGTATAAATCAGAAGTCCATTTATTAACCTATAATCAAGATCATCCTTTTTTAGTGACTGGAATACTTGTACCTACCATCTAGTCTCCCCTCTTCTGATTATAGGAAAATCCACTGGTCTATGTGGAATTAGAAGAAAAAGTGAGGAATGGACATGTGGAGGTTTTATCAGACCATGGTGAGGCATCATGACAGACTTCTATTTCTCCAAAGCAGAGAAAACTTCTCTGGGGAACAGAATACACATGTTGACTAGATGCATCTTAGCCTCATTTTGTACCATGTTGGGTACATGCTAATATTTGCTTTTCTGCGCTCATCAGTATCCTTCTGTTGATAGGTTTCCCTCTTTGTATGTGTGAACACTATTGTCACATTGCTATGCATGTGAGTAAGGGAATACAGCTCCCATCATGCCTACTCCCCATTTTGTAATTTTCATTATATCTCAGAGTTCTTGAGAAACTGATCCTACTCTGTTTTAGCAGCCTAAGGTGATTCTTTAAAGAGTCTCTCAAGGTGAATTTTGAAACCTTGTTTTTGTTATCTAAAGACTTTGCTTAGGCTAGTGGTTCTCAAAGTAGTGGTGCTGAAGCTAGCAGCATCAGTATCACCTGGGAACTAGTGAGAAATGCAAATTCTTGGCTCCCACCTCAGATCTACTGAATCAGAAATTCTGGGAGAGGGGGCCAAAGTTTCAACAAGACCTCCAGGTGATTCTGATATATGCTAAAGTTTCAGAACCGCTGTGTTACACGTTTTGAGTGCAGATTTGCAGGTATATACTCTATTAGGATTCCAGTTTATTCTTCCAGGATCATTCTGGCTTGTCTTAAGGCTGTTGATTGAGTTGCATTTAATTTTTTTTTCATTTTTAAAAAATTTATTGAAGTATATCACACATACATAAACATATATAAACAATAAGTGTATAGTAATAGTTGTGAACTTATAAAACAAACATACATAACATCATACAGGGACATCATACCTCACCCTACCAACAATATCCTGCATTGTTGTGAAACATTTTTAAGTAATGATTAAAGAACATCCTCAAAATATTACTACCAACCAAAATAACTTACATTTGGTGTATTTCTCCCCCAACCCACCCTATTATTATTATTACTATTGTTATTATTTTTATATCATTTATATATGAACATACATAAACAATAAGTGTATATTAAAAAGTTGTGAACTTAGAAAGCAAACATGCGTATCATCATACAGGGGTCCCACACATCAACTCACTACCAACACCTTGCATTGTTGTGAGATATTTGTTACAAATGATTAAAGAATATCGTCAAAATCTTACTACTAATTATAGTCCTTATCTTACATTTGGTGTCTTTTCCCCCACCCTACCCTATAATTATTTTTTAAATATATTTTTATGACAGAAGTTGTAAACTTACAAAACAATCATGCACATGTGCAGGATTACTATACAACACCGCTTGATCAACACACCACATGGTGGTGGAACATTTGTTACAGATTATGAGATAATATCATCAGGCTCTTACCAGGTCCATAGCATACATTTGGCACACTTTTTCCATATTCCGCCATTATCAGCACAGTGCATCTTTGGCTTAGATGCATGAATATTACATTATTACTGTTAACCACAGTCCATAGGTCATTCAAGTTGTATTTTTCCCAAGCTTCTCCACATTCCCACCACTATGCAATAGTGATGTACATCTATTCTAGCTCACAAAAGACACTCTTGCATCTGTACCATCAACCACAATTCTCATCCACCTCTGGGTTTACTGTGCTATTCAGTCCCTAGATTATTCTCTACCTTTCTTTCAGGTAGCATTTACATCCCTAGACTACCCTTTACAGCCACAGTCCAATTTATAAACCAGCTGTTACTCACTGTAATGTGTTACCATCAACTCTATATATTTTCACACTTTTACAATAAAGTTAATTAAAACTTCTACATACGTTAAACATCATTAGTCCATCTCAGTCCTCCTCGTATCTCCTTTAAGAATCCACCACCTCCCACCAGGTCTTGAAGATATTTTCCTACATTTTCTTCTAGAAGCTCTATGGTTCTTGCTTTTATGTTTAGGTTTTTGATCCATTTTGAGTTAATTTTTGTGTAAGGTGTGAGACAGGGGTCCTCTTTCCTTCTGTTGGTTATAGATATCAAGTTCTCTCAGCACCGTTTGTTGAATGGACTGTTCTTCCCAAGCTGGGTGGGTTTGACAGACTTTGTCAAATATCACTTGACCGTGGATGTGAGGGTCTGTTTCTGAACCATCAGTTTGATTCCATTGTTCTATGTGTCTGTCTTTATGCCAGTACCATGCTGTTTTTACCACTGTAGTGAGGTAATATGATTTAAAGTCCAGAAGTGGGAGTCCTCCAACTTCATTTTTCCTTTTAAAGATGTTTCTGGCTATTCAGGTCCCCTTACCCTTCCAAATAAATTTGATAATCATGTTTTCTATTTATTTAAAAAATGCTGGTGGAATTTTTTATTGGGATAGCATCAAATCTGTATATCAATTTGGGTAGAATTGACAACTTAATGATATTTAGTTTTCCAGTCTGTGAGCATGGAATGTTCTTCCAATTATTTAGGTCTTTTTTATTTCTTTTAACAATGAGTTGTAGTTTTCTCAATACAAGTGCTTTACATTGTTGGTTAAGTTTATTCCTAAATATTTGATTCTTTCAGTCACTATTGTAAATGGAATTTTTTTTTCCTGACTTCCTCCTCAGATTGCACGTTACTAGTGTCTTTTAAAGTCTGTTTCATGTAATGTAAGTGTAGGTACTCTGGCTTTTTTTTTTTTTT